>LPNX010111782.1:256316-295714 GCA_001517045.1 Pseudotsuga menziesii
AACTTAAAATAAAGTGATTGCAAAGTAGAGAAATGTAAATGATTGCAACAATGTTATGCAAGTGGTCTTGTAAGTTTTAGTAAATTTTATGTCTCTCTTTGACTTAGGGAATTAAAGTGTCTGTTGCAAAGAAATGAACTATTCTAGATGTCTACCCCAAGAGACTATCTCTTTCGATTAGAGAGAGAATGCCGGGTGCTCAACATGGGAACACAAGGTTCCCACCTAGCTCCACAGGTCAAACTAGAAACTTGCGAGGTGCTAAACTGGAGGACACAAAGTGCCACGAAGCCCGCTACGGCCTCTACCCCACTAGCTCCACAGGTCAAGCCTCTTTTTCTTCTTTCTAATGAAGATACTTATCTGGGTGCCTATTAAACTAGCCAACACAAATCTTTTCCCTTTCTTGTCACCCTAGATCAGTCGAACCGGCGGGGGGAGAGGATATGGGGCAAAAAACAGGGCTTGTGGTAAATTTTATCCTTAAAGCAAAAATTAAACAAAACAAGCCAAGCTCGATATCACAACGGAGGCAGAGCCTATTCGATTGTGAGGTGTGGGCAAAATGAAATAAGCAAATACTTGAAATAAAAGTGCTAACCAACGTGATATTGCAAGGATGGCAAAGCCAAATCATTTACAAGGTGCGGGCAAAAAAAATAAAATAAGGCTAAAAAAAACAAACTAATCCTAGCCACTCAATCCACTTTCCAAATGGAAAGAATGGGGCAAAAAATAAACTTGCGGATATGAAAACTGATTACTCTAGCCCTTCTTCAATTGCTATGCAAGGGTGGGAAAACCCAACTTCCTTTGCATGCAATGGATGGCAAATTTCAAAGAATAACAAATGCGAACCTAGCCACACAACTCTCTTCCTAAAGAAGAGATGGAGAAAACAATTAAATGTAAATAATGGAAAATAACAAGCCCTAGCCCCTCTTCACTTTGCAACACAAGGGTGGGCAAGCCCAACTTCCTTTGCATGCAAGGGATGGCCAAAATATATACCTCAAATATAACTTTGAAAACAAACAAAAAATCAAGTCCAAGAGATTCTCTTGGACTTGTCACAATGACAGAAAATTCAACACCTTTAGATAAGGAAAAATGAGAAAGAGAATGAAGATTTGACCACTTTGAGGCAATGGGTTTTGAAGTGCTGACCCTTGGGGGTTCTTTGCACTATTTTCTACCCAAATTTTGACAGAGTTTCCCCTTGTAAAACCCTGAACTTGCAAAAAATCAGCAAGTAAAATGTGGTAAAAGATGCCCAAAATCACTTGGGACACCTTGCATACAAGTGCAAAAAATTTGCTCAAGATATGTAATAAAAATTATAGAATCAACGGCTTCAAAATAATTTGTAAAATGAAGATTTAAATTAAACTTGAAGATGCAAATAAAGATAAAGAAAAATGCAGATTTTTTTTTAAGGAGTTAGTGTGCTCTTTGCTCTTCAAATGGTTGACGAAGTGGGGCATCTAATCAAAGAATCCCACTCTTCAATCTGGATAACCTGCAACTTGAAAGATAAGCTAAACAAACACAAAGAGATGTGAGATTCTCACAATGATTAAAGAAATCAAACTATTCAACCAAGAAATGCTTGAAGTTCTTGAATGCAAGAGAGAAAAACTCATAAGATCTACATAAACTAAGAAGATCTTACAAAGGAAAAACAGTTTGCCTCTTTGACCTCACTTGTACTTGAAAGAACTTGAGAAAATGAGAGCAAGTCACCACCCAACAACACAAGATCTCCTCCAAAGCTTTTTATTAAAAATGCCCAATAGCTGGAAATTACAGTAATTTAAAAGAATGAGAGCAAAATGCAAGCAAGAGAGAGCAAGAGAGTCAGAGCATGAGAGATTTGCCCCCAAAATGAGGAGGGGAAGCCTCCTTAAATAGGAAAAATAAAAGAGAGAGGCTCTTTGCTTGCTAGATAAGTGTCACAAGGGAGAGAGAGGGGGGTCCAAGAGAGGGGGGCGAATTTGCTCAAGGAGGGCAACACCATGGTTTGAGATTTCAAATATGGGGAGAGAAACCCCCAATTTAATGCTTTTATCCTTATTGCTATGTCAAATGGGGAGGAAACCACCGTAGTGGGGCCCCTTCCATTGACTTTAGCTCACCCAACCAATCAAAGAGAGAAGGCCCCCCCCTAGAGTCGGCAACTCAAAACTTGTTACATGCTTGCTTGGGGGCCCCCCTTTGGGTCTTAAATTTATATTAGGGACCTAATATAAACATTAGAACCTTTAATTGGCCACCCCAAGTGACTATAGTCACCTTTCCAAAATTTGGCTCTCTAATTAATTGCCAATTTTCCTGATTTTCTTGAACGAATTTAGAAAATATGACCAAAACCTTATCAAGACTTGTCAGAATGACTTCAAACTTTTCCCAAGGGTGTAGGGGTACTCATACCATTGATTTTGAGTACCCATACCCATATTCATGGGCATTAGATGCCATTTAACTCTCTTTTCAATACAACTTTTTTATGCCGAGGGACAATTTTTAATCACCAAAAATTAAAAAATCTTAGATGAAATTCTGCAAGACTCTGGATAATGTCTAGCATGGTAATATAGAACATTCCTAGGCCCCAATCACCCCATGGACTCGATCACTAGAACACCTTTCACCACTTTAAAGGTAATTTTGAGTGAAAAACTCAAATAATTAAAATCTCTTAAAAGAAATTTTAATTATCCAAGTGAAAAAACACTCGATGAAAGGACTTCCCTAATGACTAAGTCTTAGGTGATTAAGTTACAAAAAACTAGACCTTCATGCTGACATATCCTGATTCCTTACAAAATCCCTCACAGGGGTGCGCAAATTTCATAGAGAGAAGAAGAGCTGCCTCGCTTGATATAATCATTAAGTACTTCATTCTTATCTTCAAGGCACATCCAACATGTGCATGGTACATCGTTTTCCACCTAGTTGGTTTTGGTGGTCAACATGCCCCAAATTCGTGGTCTCACTTTCACGATTTTTTTTCACTTGTGTTTGTAACAGGTCAGGTATCCCTTGCAAGTTCTTAGCACACGATTTTGTGATAATCTCACATTTGAAGTGCAACATTCACAATAATTATTTCGGTGCCTCCTTTCAACATTCCAGAGCAACTTAAAAACATGAATGGTTAATCCCGTCCTTCTGATGATAGCTAATTCTGTTCTATACTATGTCTTTCTTCCTCACGACAACATAGGATTCAGGCCTTTATGATTCTTTTTAAAAACTTTAATGATTTTTTAAATTTGCAAAAGACTGATATTTTAATATTTGAACTAGATTGGTGGTTGCTTTGTTGATGATTCCTCTGTGCGTCTTATTTTCACTGGAGCTAGAACTTCAAACAGAAAATGGCCAAGGGCCACTTGTGTTGTGGTCAAATACCTTATAGATCAGAGAAACTCTGAGGAATTATGGATATGGCCATTAGCCAATTTAGACAAGGTTTGAAAAATATAGCCAAAGGCTGGATCAGACTCAACTTTGATACCACTGAAACGACAAAATCGTTTCTTACACAAATACCCAGTGCAAATAACGTAGATACTCCATGAAAGGAAAAGTAATATATTATATGATTGATAAGATAAAGATTGATATTACAATGAGAATGCTGCTTGTATAAATGCCCATGCTGGGTGCCCTTTTTGTAAAGAGGCATAACCTTTCATCAACATGTCTCTTCATTAAGTATTAGTTTATTTATTATATATTTTGTTCATTACAGATTCTTTTTACAGTTGTTCTGTCAACCCACAAGGCATATTTCAACTTGCTATTCCAACTTTTTTTGTTTTCACCTACCATTCTTTTTAGAAGCCTCACTAGGTTCTTATTGCTAGATTCAGCCAAACCATTTCCTTGCAGGTAGTAATTGGAAGAATGGGACAAGACTATGCCATGATTAAAACTTAAATTCATCATGTCTATTTTGCTGAATGCTTTGGCATTGTCAGTAGTCAATTTTAAAGGACAACCATATCTCGATATAATATTCCCTTCTAAGAACTTAATTACTTTAGCAGTAGCTTTCTTTGTTGGAACGGATTCAACCCAATGGGTAAAATAATGAATGCAAGTTGAAATATATCTATAACCATTGCTTGAGTTTTGATCAAATGGCCGTGTAAAATCCATTCCCCATTGTTGGAAAGGACTCTCCACAACTACTGGAGTCAGCATAATGCTGGCAACCGTGGTTTCCCTGTGAAAAATTGGCATTCTTGACATGACCTAACAAAATAATGGACATCCTTAAATAACGTAGGCCAATAATATCCTGTACGCATAATTTTAGTAGTTGTTGTTCTTGGCGCGTAGTGACCACCACCCAACTCGACGTGCATTTCTTTTATGATTGTTTGAGATTCATTAGGATTTACACACTTAAGAATAATCCCATCAGGATTCCTCCAACCCAATCCGTCTTTAGTCAAAAAATAGTTTGATGCTTTTAACCTCAAAGCTCTTCTTTGATGATCAACTAGATAATCAGGTTAGGTTAGATTCTTCAAATAATGCAAAATATCCTTGTACCATTCATGACTTGCGTCGATGTCAATATTGCCTTCACCAACTCAATTTACAGAATAGTCACCCCCCTTTTCGGTTAAAAGCTAAGCCAAGCCTTGCCCTTTCACAATTTTAATTGGTTTGATTTTTAAATCATATTCTTGAGTTCGTGAAATCGAATTTCCTTGAACACCTATACCATAAGACTGAGATAACACATCTTTCATTGCTTGGTATGGAACATACACTTTAATTTTGGAATACCCAATGTAAGTTCTTAAATCTTTCAAAGCTTTGACTAATGTGTAGGCTTTCTTTTTAGTACTAGTGTATTTTAGTTCAACATCCCTAAGATTTTTGCTCCTTAGAGCTATGGGTTGTTCATGATTCTCATTGCTCTTTTGTAATAAAAACCCACGCGATAGTATCTTCAGAAGCATACGAGTAAATTAGAAATTCTTTGTTATAGTTAGGGCAAGCCAATGTAAATTTTCCTTTAATATTCAAACTAGGGCTAAACAGTGCATGCAAATCTCTACTGATAAGCACACATGAATATCTTTAACAGTATGCAGCGGAATATAAAACTGAGAAATAAATCACAACATCACATCACAATATCGACACTATTATTTTGGGTATGGAAACCCTCGAAAAAACCCAAGATGGGAAAACCGGTGCAGCAGTCAGATATAGATTTTATTATGAGAAAATATGGAACTTTTACAATCACTGCAAATTCACCCAAACCTGGCGAATTCAGTACCCGACAGAATCACTGGGAAAATCCCAGCTAAACCTCAGCACCCTCCTGTGTGAGTGTACGACCCAGTTGTACGAAGCTTGGTGATCCTGCTGCTCGCTCCTCCGTCTTCTCAGCTAAATCCTTTGTCTGACTTTCTCTCCCTGTCTATATCCTGTCTCTGTCGGAATACAAGTGTGTGTGTTCTCTCCACCAATTGATCTCTCTTTTTTAACTTTAGGTAAAGCGAAAACCCTAATTTCACTTTCACTTTAACTAGTGGTAAAGAAAAAAACCTTAATTTCACTTTCACTTTAACTAGTGTTCACTAAAGTTAATTTAGATCACTTTAATTTATTTTCCAAAGTAAATTTAGGAAAAGTAAATTAAATACAACTGGTTTCCTAATTTAAGTCTTCTGCATGCAAGAACACATGCATGCAGGAAGACCTTCCTTGTTGCTGCTAGTTTAACACTCCCTCTCAACGAGGAAGGGATTCGGTAGCAACGGTATCTTATCCCTGAACTTCACAAAACTCTGTCTGCAAAGTGCCTTGGTGAAAATGTCTGACACCTGCTCATCTTTCTGTATGTACTTCAACCGAATGGTTCCCCTCTGAACACAATCTCTCAAGAAGTGGTACCTGATGTCTATGTGTTTGCTCCGGTCATGGAACACTGGATTCTCAGATAGCCTGATGCGACTCTGATTATCATAGTGAAGTACTATAGCCTCTAGCTCATACTCGAACAACCCTGCAAGTAACTTCCTCAGCCACATACCCTCACAAGCAGCCATGCTGGCTGCCATGTACTCAGCCTCTGTCGAGCTCAATGCAACTGACTTCTGCTTCTTGCTGAACCAAGAGACAACCCTTGATCCAATGCTGAAATAACAACCTGAAGTACTCTTCTGGTCCTCTACACATCCTGCCCAGTCAGCATCTGTGAAACCTGCTAACTGTACACTCCCCCTGCGCTCATAAACCAATCCATACTCCACTGTACCTCTGATGTAGCGAAGTATGTGCTTCGCAGTCGTCCAACGCACTCTCTGAGGGTCCACCATGAACTGACTCAAAGAGTTGACTGCAAAGTTGATGTTTGGTCGAGTATTAACCAGATACATAAGCGATCCGATAAGCTGGCGATACAAGGTAGGATCGAATTCCTCTGACCCTGATGCATCAATCTTCCTCTAGTTGGAAACTAGAGGTATGGCCATAGGCTGGTAGTCCTCCATCCTAAATCTCTTCAAGATCTCTATTGCATACTTCCCCTGTGCAATGAAGTAGCATCTATCTCTCTGCCAAACCTCCAAGCCCAAAAAGTAATGCATCAGCCCAAGGTCCTTCATCTCAAACTCCACTGCAAGGTTGGACTTGCAATCTCCAATCAACCTCTCATCTCTTGGCAAAAAGAGATCATCAACATATAGGATCAGTATGAGTGGCACCTCACCTGTCAAGAAGTACAGGTTGTGGTCAGCTTCACTCCACTGAAATCCCATCTCCCGTAGATAGCTATCAATCCTCGAGTACCATGCTCGAGGTGCCTGCTTGAGCCCGTAAAGAGCTCGATGCAGTCTGCATACATGTGTCTCCCTGTTCTCCACAACAAACCCCTCTTGCTACTCAATATACACCTCCTCCTCTATCACTCCGTTGAGGAAGGCAGTCTTGACGTCCATTTGATGGACACGCCAACCCATCTCAACTGCTAGTGAGATAGTGGTCCGAATGGAAGAATACCTAGCAATAGGGGCGAAGGTCTCCTCATAATCAATACCCTCCTGTGAAAACCCCTTTGCCACGAAGCGCGCCTTGTATTTCTCCACGCTTCCGTTTGTTGCATGCTTCACCTTGTAGATCCATCTGGATCCCACCACCTTTTTCCCTTGTGGCCTCGGCACAACCTCCCATACCTGGTTTTTCATAATGGAGTCATACTCCTCAACCATAGCCTCTTGCCACACATCATGTTGTGCAACCTCCCCGAAGCTGGAAGGTTCAGAGTTAATCAACTCTGTCATCAGTGCCATGTAACTAAGCCTCTCTGGTGGTACACTCTGTCTAAAAGATCTCTGTGAAGGATCTACCTGCCTGGAATCCTGTACTGTGGACCTAAACCACTTAGGCCTTGGACTAGTGTCAACCTGCTGCGGCTGCTGGGTATCTGTCTCCTCCTGCAGCTCATCCTCAATGACTGTAGGATCCTGTCCACCTGACTCCCTCTGACCACCGGAACTTGTGCTCTATGTCTGTACCTGTACCTGTACATCTGGCTCCTCCAACTTGACTCCCGACTCCTGTGCTGGCTGCTGCTCTGCTAGTAAGTCCAGAGATCTCCGCAAGGCCCTGTCCTCATTGAACTGGACATCCCTGCTCACAATGATCCTCCTGCAAGTAGGAATGTAAACTCTATATGCCTTCGACATCTCGCTGTAACCAACAAGTAACCCCTTCTGTCCAGAAGGGTCCAACTTCTTCCTATTGTCAGCATGAACATGACAATAGCAAACACTGCCGAATATGCAAATGTGACTCACATCTGGCCTAGTGCCTGTGAAGACCTCCTCTGGTGTCTTCCTCCCCAAAGCTGTGTGGGGACACCTGTTCTGAATGTATACTGTAGTCATGTATGCCTCAACCTAAAGGAATAGTGGTAATCCCTGATCAAATAGCATGCCCTTGGTTGCTCCAACCATAGTCCTATTCTTCCGCTTTGCAACTCCATTCTGCTGTGGGGTATGGGGCACATTATGCTTCTTGATTCCCTCAGCCGAACAATACTCTGTGAACGCATTGGAGGTGTACTCACCCCCGTTGTCTGTCCTCAACACCCGAATTTTCTTTCCTGTTTGGTTCTCCACGAGAGTCTTGAACTCTCAGAACCTCTCAAAGACCTCTGACTTGGCCTTTAGGAAATAGATCCAGGTCTTCCTGGAATAGTCATCGGTGAAGGTTACGTAGTAACTGTAAACACTGAACGAATGGACACTCATAGGTCCGCATACATCCGAATGCACGAAGTCTTAGGGTTCCTTAGACTTGTGCTCGCTCTGTGGGAAAGGCTTCCTAATATTCTTCCCCAAAGCACAACCCTTGTAGTGGTTATGCTTTTCCTCTTGTACCTAAGGAACTCCAATGACTGTCTGTCTCAAATGCTTTAGTGCTCCATGGTGTATGTGTGCCATCCTCCTACGCCACAACTCACCCTGACTGTTGTTGTTGCTGCCGACTAGAGCCTTTGCAGGCTCAAAGTGTAATCTGTACACTTTCCCGCTCCTTCTGCCAATCACCCGATCCAATCTCCTATCTGACCCCTTGGGTCTGATATACACTCTATGGTCACAGAAATTCACCTGATATCCCTTGTCCTCCAGAGTGGAGATTGATATAAGGTTCTTGGTCAGTCCTGGAACATATAACACATCAACAAAACTGAGGGGTTTGTCAGACTCCCTCTCAAATGAAACAGTGCCAACTCCTCGCGCTTGATACCGCGCATCATCACCCAGCTCAATGTGGATCCCTGTTCCACCCTCCTGCAAGTCTCTGAAGAATCTCTTCTGTCCAGTCACGTGACTAGATGCTCCATTGTCGATGTACCATATGCTGCTCCCTGTGGTGCTTTCCATGCAAGCTATCAAGCAAAAATCCTCATCGAAGTTCCTGCTGAACTCATCCACCTCTGCTGATCCAGCCATCTGAGTGTTACTCTTCTTCTTCCTATCTGGGCACTAGTAGGCAAAGTGTCCCTGCTTGTGGTAGATAAAACACTTGACCTTTGACACGTCAAGGTTCTTCCTCTTTGCCTTCCCCTTGCTCTTCCCTGTAAGGGCTAGAGCCTCCTCATCCACAATCTGTGGGGCACTGCTGGATGATCTTGATTCTTGACCCATGCGAATCTCCTCCTACACAAAGTCATCCCATAGTCTTTGCCAATCAGGGAGTTTCTCCTTAGCCACAACACCTTTGACAAAGGTGTCCCATGGCTTAGAGAAGCCATTGAGGGCTATCTGAACTAGCTCCTCATCCACTGTCTTAGAGCCAATAGCTCCAAGCTCATCCCTAATTTGTGTGAGCCTTGTTAGATAAGGCACCACTCCTTCTCCCTTGGCCATCTTGGTGCTGCGCATCCTCTCTTGCAACACCATCTTCCGGTTCTCGTTCTTGCTTTGGTACAGACTCTCCAAAGCCGTCCACATCTCTGCTACGGTCTTCTTACCAGAAAGGTGAGGAACTATATGGCCCTTCACTCCATCCATGATAATCAGCATGGCTCTGGAATCAATCTTCTTCCAAGCTGCTAGATCTGCCGGATCTGTGGGTGCAACCTTCGTGGAGTCAATGTGCTCCTCTGCATCACTGACATCTAGGATCCTTGTGATCCTTTCTTTCCATGTAGGAAAGTTCTGAGCACCCTGGAGTCTATCCTCAACTCTCAACTGCATGACCATTGTGAAGTGTTACTTGTCAAACCCTAGATCTCCAATCTAAGTTTGTGTCTTCAATAGATCTCTCCCTGATCTATCACTGCTGCTGCTAATCTCTCAGCTTTAGCTCACCAGACCTTTGAGACCATGTAAATTTTCCTTTAATATTCAAACTAGGGCTAAACAGTGCATGCAAATCTCTACTGATAACCACACATGGATATCTTTTACAGTATGCAGCGGAATATAAATTTGAGAAATAAATCACGTCACATCACAATATTGACACTATTATTTTGGGTATGGAAATCCCCAGAAAAACCCAAGATGGGAAAACCGGTGCAGCAGTTAGATATAGATTTTATTATGAGAAAATATGGAACTTTTACAATCACTGCAAAATAAGATCACTTCAAAATAGGAAAAGTAAATTAAATACAATTGGTTTTCTAATTTAAGTCTTCTGCATGCAAGAAGACCTTCCTTGTTGCTGCTAGTTTAACAACCAAGACATGCGGACTTGATATGGCCTTTAGTTTTGAAAAATATAAATCACAATTTTTATCCCCAATAAATTTTACATTCTTTTTCGATAGAGCATTTAGAGGCTTTGCTGATTCTGCCAGGTTAGGGATAATTCTATGTACAAAATTAATTTTCTCAAAGAAAGACTGGAGAGAGGCAACATCGTGAGGAGGGGGAATAGTGTTTATGCTTGAACTCGTTCTGGATTAATTTGGATTCCATCCTTTAAAACGATATGTCTTAGCAACTTCCCTTCATCGATCCCAAAAGTTTATTTTCTTAGGATTTAAGGATATCCCAAATTTTCGACATCTATAAAAAATCTTCCTCAAGTGTCCCACATGATCACCCCTTTCTTTAGAGAAAACTGTTAAATCATCTTGGTAGATTGCAACAATCTTCCCAACCAAATCACTAAATGCTTGATCCATAGCTTGTTGAAAGGTGGGCCCTACATTCATTAATCCAAATGGCATCCTTATATACTCCTAGGTTCCCCAAGGAGTGGTAAAATTTGTTTTTTCCCCAATTTCCTTCTTATTTGCACCCGATAATACTCAGAGAAACCATCTAACATAGACAACATCCCGGCCCTTGTAACACTTTGTAGCAAATTTTCCATATTAGGTAAAGGGCTATGTTGCACAAGTTTTTGGTACGCGGGTACGTCGGGTACGCGGACACGAGTATCCGATACGTCTAGAAGCTTCGCCCAAATTTACTGGATACGTCAGGTTGGGAGCGGCAATAATATAATATATTAAATTTTAATATATATTAAAAAACATAAATTTATTAAATTATAACTTTAGTTTTTAAGTTTTTGCCTTTTTTAAATGTTAATTATAATGGTAAAAAAACAAATAATGTTCATTGTCCATTAAAACTATAATTATGTGTGACAGATTTATTTCTTAAACGATTCAATCAATGACATTAGTAACTTTACCAATTGGCAATGAGTAAATAAACTAAATACTAAATAGTAATACTAAAAGTCTAAATACAATTTAACTTATTTAAGATGATGATTGAATTACAAGTTTTTATTACTGAAATTCAAATTGCAGTTTCGAGATGTTTTATGGTGGCCTAGTAATCTATCTACTGTGTCAGAATTATTGCAGAATTTCACTGTCAACATCAACGATTTTTCATCACCAGATTCCATAAGTTATTGGCTGCAGATGGACAATTGCTACAGGAATGCACTGCTTCGCTTTATATTATATAACAATAACTGTCCCAATCTATATCTCTAGAGTCTAAATATTATACACCAAAAGGCAAATAATAAATATACTTACGAGACATATTTGAAAAATTATTTAAATGGTCATTAGCAGCAGTATATTGATGTATCAGAGTTCTCAGTTTACAATCAGTGACCATGCAGAATGAGCATATCAGTTCTCTTTTAGTTGTAAATCAAACCAGCAGTACTACACAGCAGTACGGTATGAATTTTAGTGACATCAGTTTTGCATTAGTAGGGTTTATCCACCATTTGTTCAAGTATCCATTACAAACTTTGTATCAGCTGCAATATGCGTAACCTAACAGCTTAAACAAGGTTTGATACAAAGGATTATTGGCATGTAAAATGTCAATAACCAGTCCTGTAAGGGTGTAATTAAAGTGAAAACTCAGACCTTCAATCAACAGTAATTAAAATCAACTTTATGCTAACGTTTAAAACTTTAATGCTGTTGGTGATGTTTTTTAAAATACTAAATAGTAAAATCTCCAACACAATGATATTCTAAACTCACTGTCACAATGATATAGAGAGAACAACAATCAGACTGTCACAAAGTTCGATTTCTTGAGCCATTGATTGTGGTCCAGAAAGCAAAAAAAATTATTTAGTATTTACTATATTTCATTTTGAAGTTAAAAATGAGCATAATAAATATTAAAATCTAATTGAAAAACCTACTGACTTCATCAAGATATAGCACAAGTGTTATCAGAGCAAGTCTGATTCTTGGCCTTTGGCCGTTCTATGGATGATAGTGAGAAAATGGTGAACAGTAACACCATATCATAGTACAATGTACATGATGTTATTTAATATTAAGCCATTGTGTTGCTGAAAAAACGAAGCTGCTAAACTTATAAATAATAAAAATCTAATGTAAAAACTAAAAAGTTAAATACAGAGATTATTAAATTGAAAAATCTAATGTAAAATGAAAAATGAAAATCTTAAAATCTAATGTCTCTTGCGAACGCGAGAAAGCTCCATAACTTGGGTACTTGTCGTAGGGAGCTTGTGGAAGCTCCTGATCCATCGGGGAGCTTCTAGAAGCTCCCCGATGGATCGGGAGCTTCCACAAGCTCCCTACGACAAGTACCCTAGGAAACTAGTATCGGGAGCTTCGGTTTGAGGCCTGCGAAGTACCCAAAAAGTACCCAAGTATCCGAAGGAGTTCCTAGCTGTTTTGGAGCGTTTCGTACCAGCTCCAAAGCTCCCGGGTACGCTGAAACGTCGGATGCGCCATTCCTAATGCCCGGGAGCGGTTCCCGTGCAACGTAGGTAAAGGGTAATTATCCTTCAGAGACGCTTGATTTAGGTTTCTGAAGTCTATACAAATCCTTATTTCTCCGCATTTCTTCCTTATTATCGCAGGATTAGACACCCAAATAGTATGTCTTATAGGTCGTATGATTCCTGCAGCCAACATCTTCTCAAGTTCTTTCTTGACTAAGGGGGCTAGCTTAGGGATAATGTTATGAAGCTTTTGCTTATAGGGTTTGGCTCCTTCATTTAAAGGAATGGTATGTTCTATGATGGACGGGTCATAAGTTTTCAGGTCATCATATGCCCATGTAAAAACATCCTTGTATTCTCTAATTAGGTTTTCAATTGCTTTTCGTTCTTTCGGGGATGCATTTTTTCCAATCCTAACCATCTTAGGGAAACTGGGGAGCCTTTGTTTACTTCAATGACTTCATCAACATGTTCCGCTCTCCTTCCTTTGTATTCATCATGCCTATTGAAGTTTTTCTCTAAAGGTATTGATAATTCCATAGCATCATTATTACATAACGCTTGGTTTTTTGATCATCATTATTCCATGCCTATTTGATCATCCAGAGTGACAACATAGTTGGGAGAATTATTGACGCACTGCAAGTATCATATGATTTGAGTATCATCATTAAAGACTTGCCCGATCTTGATTGTCAGGGGAAGAAGGTCTGAAAAGGACTTTGACTTTACATATAGGTTAAACTAAGCATTCAAGGACTTCAAACGTACATGCTACTACAGAGAGCAAGAATGTTTTCATCCCTAGGGACTGCTTTAATTGAAAAAGCATCAAACATTTCAATGGCATCCCACACAACATTCTGATAGTTGCGCAATCAATCATTCTTTGCAACAAATTGATTTTTAACTTGAGATACTACTAGATCAGAATCACCAAGGATGCTTCAACATTTAATCTTCAAATCCCTTGCAATTTCTAACCCCAAGAGCAAAGCTTCATACTCAGCCACATTGTTAGTGCAATCAAATTCTAATCAAAATGAATACACACTTTCTTCTCCTGCGGGTGAAATTAAAACAACACTTGTTCCTACACCATGCCTAGACCTAGCCCTATCAAAACACATTTTCCAAATATTACTGGGTGGGAAAGGATGTTGTCGAACTTCTTCCCAATAATTGGCTAGGACCATGAAATTTCCAACCTCATCCGCAGCTTGCATGGCCTCATCGAACAAACGATCAGGAGTTTCAACATGTTCGATCATAGGTAGTTAATTCATTAATTTGATGGATGCACTATTGTTAATTCAACACCCAAATGTGCATAAATATCAAAATCCAAAAATCCTTTGATACATGTGGCTAGACTGGTCCAAGATCTCGATCAACAACGGGAGAGGGTCTTCATAAGCGTTGTAATACCATGTTTGACTAAAATAGGCTATTTTCACATAGGCTATGTTTGACTAACAACTGAAGCAGCCACTCACACAAATAGATCACTGATTAACAAATCGATGTTTTACGTGGTTAAAACCCTCGGAGAGGGAAACAGTCTATGACCCCAACCAAATAGCTACTTGAGGCAATATATTAATGCAAAAGGAAAAATAATTTACAAATGAGTTTCTCATAATGGCTAATCAAGCAAATGATCCTCTATGCTCTTTAAATAAGGATCATGGACCAATTGGGTGTGAAGCTCAATAACCGTTAAGATCAAGGTGAATATGAACCGTCGAATCACTTTATTCTTAGAACATATCATGACTATCGGATTACATAAGTACAAATGCATAATAAAAAAACACACTTTACCTAAATACATAGTAGACCACGATGATTATTTAAATAAACTCTTAAAGTGTCTAAATATCCTAATAGATACAAAGAAGAATCTATTACATGAGTTCATTTCTATTTATGAAAGGATAGTATATGTGGCAATGGGTGGTAGACAGTTTATGGCAACAAATGATTGTGTATAGCAAAAGAGATTGGGGCTACACTTGTTCACTTTGTTGTGAGGACTACACCTGGGTACCTCATGCAAGACATTGTATGGTAGTCCAATATGAAAATACATAGAGAGAACCCACAACACTAAACTTAAAATGGTAAGAACTATTTCCTTTGGTAATTTTGTTGTTTCTTGGTCTCTTATTTACAATGCAAATGGATATTGTGAAAGTAAGAAGGAAAGGAAAATTGGGCATTTAGTGAACACATTCATCTCCTTTCATTTAGGATATTTTAGAACTTAGAGTAGAACCCATGTGAATCTCATCATAGTGGTGTATCTAAGCGGAAGAATAGGGCTATCATGGTAATGGCCTGTTGTATGCTTCATTCTCAAACATGAAGCTTTCCCTCTAGGGAGAAGTGGCTGTCTGTGCAACATTTATCATCAACCACACAACTACTCGTGTTGTTTATGTTATAATTCCTTATGAGTGCTTACATGTTCCAAATCCCTCTATTTCACATTTTAAAATTTTGGATCAGGTGCATTTTATCACCAGTCCATTATACTCTTTTCCAGACTATGGTTAGCTATAGTGATTCTTTTTCGGTGTGTGTCGTCTTTATGACCCTATCACTCATTGTGTGATTGAGCATCTTGAAATGATCTTTGATGAGCTTGTTCCTCATGGTCTACCAAGATCTCTTGCATCGTTTCTTTCTAGTGATGAAAACTTGTGAAATTTGATAAAAAGAGGATCGATAGATAGGGTATTAGATTCTTGTCTCAAACTCAAGGGTTATGAGAGATTGAGGCTAACGTCCCTCCTTTTGAGATGGTATTGAATACTTGCAACTAGGGTTAAAGTAGCAACCTTAAGGGTTAGGTAGCAAAACCCTAGTTAGGGAAAATAGAGAAGTCCAAGGCCCAACAAAACAATGGAGAGCTCCTTGATAGGATGGTCTCCTCAAGCAAGTTGACAAAATGATAGCAAACAAAACCTAACTCAGTCCAAGACACTTCAAGAGCAACGTTAAACTAGGGTTAGGAGATAAACTTATCGACATTAATTAAGAATGGGAAAGATAAAGCATCTTTGGTCATCGTTGAGCATGAGTTATTACAACTAATCTTAGCATCGACTTTTCATGTGCAAAATTAAACCCTAGAACATCATTCATTCATCCTTCAAGCAAAAAGGCATCCAAGAGAGAGGTGCGCACTAGCTCAATAGTTCCAATAAACTAGTAGGAAAAGAAAAGAATAATAAACTCTACTTTGGTACATCTGGAAGAAACGCTTCAGGCACTCTGTGGCGTAACACCTAGCAAATATGAGTTTATGTCACCAAAGACCCTTTTTAGCATGATCAATCCCAATATTGATTGTGAAGGCTTTCTTCGTGAGTACTATGGATTTTGATGACCCCAACTCAACATAATGGGGGGGGGGGGCTAAGTCACATGACATGAGGACNACACGAGACACAATGACCCCATAAATAGGACACGGGGGACACGTTTTATATATATATGAAAAAAAATACATAAAGATCTACATTTAAAAAAAAGTAGATTTATATACAATGTACATCAATCATAATATCATTCAATTGAAATTTGACAATGATGAATCTTAATAAAATTATCAATGAATCATAAACTTTGAACCATAAACTGCATATTTGATATTTCTCATTAAACCACAAAAATCAAAATGTATTACATAGATATCGAGAGAATGCCACCGGAAAATACAAAATAAAGTAGATAGTACTTAGTACTAAGTCTAGTATCTACAATACTACTAGATAAAAAATGAAAATACTAAATAGCCACAGGGAAGGATATCATAGCTCATCAATGGTACTAGCTACTGTCAATCATCCTCCTGCTCCTCCATGTCAAAATTAGCATTATTGTCGTAGCTCTTTCCTCTATCCTCCTCCTCCTCCTCTATACCCCTTTTGACAGGACACATGTCCAGAAATCAGGACACGTTCCTGGCACGTGTCCGACACGCGCTGGAAAGTCTCTAGATTTTGAGACACAAAAGTTTTGGTGTCGGACACGTATTAGGGAAAGTGTCGTGTCTGGCACGTGGAATACGGGACACGAACCCTATTTGGAAGTGTTCTGTTACTTAGGAGGGGTGGTATGGTGATCTTCTCTGATAATCGAAGGATGCAATGCCGTTTTTGTGTCTCCTTGTTAAAGTGGGGTGTTGATAAATTTTGGCTAATCTTCACTTTTGCCCATGCCCCAGCCCACCATGTGTTTAGTTGTGGGTTGTTATTCCCATTATTACAATTTATTGTATTTTAGGGTAAGGTTGGCCTAGTTTTGTCATTGGGGCACGCCTTAACCCTAGTGAAGTGGTATAGATACACCACCTCCCTCATTTGTAAGATCATCTCATTTAAGTGAGTTTATTCAATATTTTGCCTAAGGGCTCCTATACTTGTCTTGTGCTTTCTTTTGAAGTTTTGTGCCTTCATCATTTATTCACTGTTATATTTCAGCTTGTTTATCTTATTGAATTAGGGTTTGATGGACAATTCACCATTGATCCTCTGCCTCATGAATTTTAACGGAAGGGTCAGCAAGATCTCATCAACATTTCTGCGCTTAAGATGCTCAAAACATCATGCTAGACTAATGCCATTGAGATTTGTTGTCACACAGGCTTCCAAAGTTGTGGAAAAAAGACTCAGCCTATAACAATTCTGGGGGAATTTCTGATTTGGATACCCAGAACCTTGAGAAAACTCTCTTTCTCTCCCATGTTGAATTCTTACGTAGGCAATGGATTAAAAAGCATTAGCAATTTTCTTCCAGCTTACTTTATGTTGCTATTTGCTTGAAAGTGGCTTCTTTAAGTCATTCTGTGATTGTGACTCTTATGTTGTTCTTGATAAGAGCGTACAGTGGATTTGGTCATGAATCATGAGATCTTATGTTCTCTCCTTTTACATCATTTTGCACATAGACACAATTAAGCAGTAGCACCTACATGTCTATCCAGCAAATCTGCTTGAAAAACTGGCATCGACTTATCAATACTATATGTCTAATTATAATATTAATTATTCTATCTTTTCCACTTCTAAACCTGTGCTTCAAGTTATCACTTGACTATTGATTTGATCTACTAAGTAGCGAAAAATATATAAAGCTGTATCCCCAATACTTCTCCATATGGTTAACTATACTGTTTGCAAAATTTAGGTTTACAGTTGAGGTTTCACTGTGTCACCAAGTGAAATTTGGATTGATATAAAGTCTATGGGCTGCATACTGCGTAATTGCAGCATGTTGAAAGTTTCACTTGCTATGATTCAATATTTATCATGCAACACTAATTTCTTTGTAAATGCCTAGTGTATAATTGCATCAAGTTGAAAGTTCACTTAATATGATTCAATTTTTATTATCCAGAGCTGATTTCCTGGTAAATGCTGAGTATGCCATTTTCCTGGCACATATGCAGGAATTATTTCCAATTGACTACTTTTATAAGTTGAGTGGTTAATCCTTTCTCTACTTTTCAGTCATCTTCTCACAAAGATCTTGGAGTACAATGTCAACCACAGAACTATTTTCCTTGTAAATGCCGAAAATGCCATTCTCCAGGCACATATGCAGGAATTCTTTCCAATGGGCTATTTTTATAAGTTGATTGGTTAACCTTTGTTCTACAGTTCAATCATCTTCCTTACAAAGATCTTGGAATACAGTGCTATTTTAAAATTTTATGGTTATGGCAAAACTCAATATCAGGAGAAAATATTTGCTTCACATGTATCTTGACTTATGTTTATGGTTGGCTGCAGGTGAAACGATCAGTATTTCTTCCGTGCTTTGGTGTCACGAGGAGGGAGAAGCATACGTTGCTACCTTTAGTAACAGATGTGGTGATTGAAAAAGGTACTTGAGAAACTGATGCCAATTGTTAGGTTGAATTGCTATAAATGCAAGTCAATGTTCTGCCTTTGAGCAATATGTTTCCCTTAATACTACTAGGGAATCACTTCTCCTATGAACGGAGTGTCATTCCATTTTACACAAAGATAGCAGCATTGTGACAATTAGGGTTGGTTCCCCCTTCTTTCTTGACTAGCTGGATTTTGTTACTCCTTGTGTGGGCAAGGCAAGAAACCTAAATGTCTTATACATCCCTTGGGTACATACCATCCCAATTAGCTGAGTGGTCCATGATATTAGCATGGATCCCATTACGACTTTTCATGTCAACAATGCATTTAAAACTTCATTACAACCTTGGGGCCCTTCACATATATGGCTTATGCTATACAGCAAAAAATGGTCCTTAATTTTTATGCCTTTTAGGTTTTTCATGTTTGGCCTTATAATCCAACGTACTATTCATTAAGATTTGATTTTATATTGACCAATGTTGAAAAAGTCGGGCTCGGCAAAAAGTCAGCGAGGGTCCTGAATACAACTTCTTGGCAACATCGGCAAAAAAATTGGGAAAAATCGGCAAAAGTCGGCAAACATTAAAAAATAGAAAATACATGCATTTTTTTTAGAATTTTAAACATATATAGCAACAATAACATCAGAAAAACATATTGGAACATAAATATGAAGAAACCACTGATATATATCATCATCATGTAGTCATGCCAAATATAAAACGATACATCGAAGTTGATACTGAAAGTCTGAAACATCATAGTTGTCCAATCAAGGACTCAAAAGTGTATAAAGTTTAAACAATACAAAATGACATCACATATATAAATGTATCTAAGGAAAACTAACATCTAGCTATCTAATATCAATGCCTTTTTCCCCTTTTACGGGGATATATCATGGGTCTTTTGTTGGGCCTGCCCCTAGCACTAGAAGTAGCAGTAGAAGGCCTTGAGCCTGCATCTAATACTCGACGCTGAGTGATGGATGGAGGACTAGATGTATCAAGCGGTGCAGAAGGTGGTGGTGATGCTAGCACATCACCCTCCATGGTGCCTCCAACCACCTCCTCCTCTTCCTCCTCCTCCTCCTCCTCCTCCTCCACTTGGCCCTCCTCTTGCCCCTCCTCTAGCCATGCAGGTGCCTCCTCCATGATAGGAGTCTCAATCTCCGCCCTCCACTTAGACAATATATCAATATTGTCCAAGAAGATGGCATTTGCATTTGGTTCTTTCTGTATCTGTGCCATCCACAAGCGGAGGTTGTAATGAACATACACCAAGTCATTAAGACGTGTGA
This sequence comes from Pseudotsuga menziesii, assembly GCA_001517045.1. NCBI lineage: Eukaryota > Viridiplantae > Streptophyta > Pinopsida > Pinales > Pinaceae > Pseudotsuga > Pseudotsuga menziesii. The sequence goes on from LPNX010111782.1 coordinate 276,264, forward strand.
ACTCCAACCTGTAAGAAGGTAATAAAAAAAATTTAGAGTCTAGAGGATCGTAGATTCATAAATTGCATTAAACATTTTGTTACCAGCTAATTCACACCTCGGGTAACGTGGCAGAAATCTTCAAGCCACTGGGTGCGACCTTGGGGGCAAGCTCGAGCCAAGTGCTGTCACCTGATACTCAGCTCCTCTGTCTAGGCCAACTCCTAACAAAGCCAAGGGGGGTGGACCCTAATGAAAAGTAAAATCTAGGGTTTTTACTCTACGAGAGAAATAATTAATTCTAGGAGTTTTAATATGGAATGGATGGAATTAAAAAATTACCAATTACTACCAACAAGATTAACTTTAGCAACACTTTAACTCAAATTGGATATACAAAATTCAACGACACATTGCGAGATTAACTTATGCAAAAAGAACAAAATAGACCAGTGCCGAAATGAAAAGAGTGCTTGCAAATGTGGGTTGCTAGTGTAGTCTTAGTGAAAGTATTGCAGTGTCTCGGTTGGTAAATTTTAAATTATTAAATGAATTGATTAAGGAATGGGTAAATTGTGGATTTCGCCCAACAAGTCAAGTCCCTTCGAACTGAGTGCTAAAGCGGTAATACCAAGTGTTCAACAGGGCGAGGATAGACCTGCTTAGAGTAGCCCCCTGACTCTGTAGTGATTACCCTTTGCAACCTCCCGAGTTCTCGAGAAAATTATTTGTGTGGATTTTCCTATTAGATTTAGTAACTCGTATCCCTTTCTGATACAGCCGACTGATCAGACAAGCTACAGCGGTGTAGAGCATACGGGGAAGGAGTCTTGGTTTATTTTTAAAGTTTTAGAACAAGTTTTCTGATTTAGAAAAAAGATAAGACCTAGGAGTCTCTTTCCAGATTCAGTACTCGGGCAATCCCTTATCCACGAACCTGTACTCGGGAAAGCAAGGGGGTTTATTTTAACTTAGCAGTGCATCACAAAATTGTTTTTGTTTTTTAATTACTACACTGCTCAAATCTTTTCCCTTATGGTACTTCGGTATAGCGCAGTGGGTAAGTATTCAAGTTACTTTTACAAAACTCAAACAAAGCATGAAATGATAAAGAAAGACAACTAAGCTACCAGCATATAAGAAAACAGAAAAAGGACACCGACACAAATCCCCCAAGGGGGATGGGGACCGGGCTCTACCGAGCCTACTCAAACTTGCTTTTATTATTTGGTTACAATGCTTCAGCAGATATGCTCTTTGGTTCTTGTTATTTGGGATCCAAAGGCTTACAACATGCAAAAAAAAAAAAGACCCAGCTAAGGGGAAAGCCTCCTGGGAGCTCCGGATGTTCGAAAAAGCTATTTTCGGGCAGAGTTTCCTTCTCTTTTTTGATGGACCTGCTAAAAACCAGTAAGCATATGTAAGTGAAAGATGCCCAAAAACACTTTGAAAGTGTCTTTGGACAACATGCAAAAAATTACAAAAAAAAAATCTAAGTAACAACTGATTACAAAAAAGAAGGAAACAACTAAGTGAGGCAAGCTAGAAAGCTTGCCTTCTTAGGATCTTTGCTTGCCTCTTGAGAAGAATGGCAAGAAAATCTCAAGCACAAAAATGCTAGATCAAACTTTAAAATGCACAAAAACTCTTTCAACAAGCTTTTCTAATTTTCAAATTTTTTAAACTTGCCAAAAAAGGGAAAAGTAACTAGATCTAGAATTTTAAATGTACTTATGAAGCAGACTAGAAATAGAAATTCTAGACATCAGATCGACCTTTGATATGACTTTAGATGCTAGATCTAATATGGAAACGTTTGAAACCGAAAGAAAATTTTAAGAAATTTTGTGGATCAAAAGTTAAAGAACCTAGAGTAGAGCAAGAAATAAAGGACAGAAAAAGCTTCCTTGGTGAGATCAGAGGGACAGAGCTTATTTTCCAATTTTACTGAAGGAAAGGTAGAGCACATTCGCTCATCAATACTCCAGCTTTAGCTTCCTGCAAAAGATTATCAACACTAGCAATGGGGATTAAAAAATACCTGTGTAAACTGAAAGAGACTACAACAACAATGTAGATCCAAGCATGAAATCATACATATATCAAATAATCTTCCTCAACTTGCAATAAAAGAGTAACCTAACAAGAATTACCTTTTATCTTTACAAAAATACCATTTCCTTCTGAAAGCAAGTTAATCCCAAACATATACAAGCATGAAAACAAATACAGATTACCTCACTAATGTAGAGTAAACTCTATCCAAACATCCATAGATCCCACACAGAAATTGCCTCCAAAGCCTTTTATTCACAATACTCAAGAAAACTATTACAATATTACAAGCAGAGGTTCCACCTTTTGATGCTGAACAAAGGAGAAGAGACCAGCTTATATAGGAAAAGGGAGACCCAGGGGGCCTCATCAATACTGAAGATGAAGTCAGAGTGTAACTGGGTTTGGACTGAGTTGAACAGAGAAGGTGAGTGACACCTCTCTCACCAAACTCCTCCAACAAACCAAAAACTGCCAACACATACCAACCATTCACCAAGACCAAATCGCAAGCCATGATTTCCTTCACCCGATTGTACGGCTATATGTGACGTGAGCTCCACCCATAAAATATTCGCTGATCCAAGCTTTGACGTATGGTAAACTTTATTAATTTGAAACCAAGGCTAAAGTAAAGGGGGTCTACTCATCTCATGCCAACGCAACTCCAAAATGTTAGCGTGAACAACAAATTTGGTTGACGTCTCTACCCTCACGTGAGCTCCACATAACCGATGCACAACTCCCATGCAAATGATATCATATGATTTTATCAAAAATTAAAAACCTCAAACTAATAAGAAGTGGGGTCCATTCATCCACGTAACTCGCACTTCACTTCATTAGCATGGATGTCACCTCTCTATCCTCACGCTAATATCCACCCATTAAATCAAAGTTTAATTTAAACTTTAATTCCAAAGAGATCGTAAGCACTAGGGATTCCCATGACATGTCACCCCACCACTCAAATATTTTAATAAATTTGACTTTTCAACTTTTGACCATAGTGTCAATTTGTCATAATTTAGCATTAAAATGCTATTTTTATGCACTTTTAGCCCAAATAATGCCTCACGGGGTTTTTCGGCTGCCCAACTGATGTAGAAAGTGGTCCCAAGGGTAAAGTGGATGCTCCGGGTGTGAAAACGAGTGTCCCCACGTCAGAAATGGACTCCGTATCTGACTTTTATTACAATCTAAAGTTTTTTAATTAAACCATTAAAAAATGGCTTAAAAAACAGAAAAAATTATATTTTGCGGAAATTGACGAAACTCTAGGGGGACTTAGTACATGTTCATACGACTAAATTCAAATGCGTAGCATGGTGAAAAACATCGACACGAAGGCTCTAATAACCTCCCTAGGCCGAAACACCAAGATGACTACCCCAGTTTGGAGGTGTGAGTGAAAAACTCATAAATTATTAGTCGTTTGTTCAACAACCAATAATAACCAAGGGAAAAAACACTCTGGGCTATTCGGCTTGATGCTCAAGTCCGGGAAGCCGAGCCTTCTATAAAAAAGTAAATGCTAGGACATTTTTTACAATTTCCCCAAGGGGGTATGAATATGTGTTACAAAAAATAAAACGACCTTGAAGGCCTAAAAGGACTTCTGAACTCTGAATATGAACAAGTATCTTGTTCATTACTGGCGGCTCATTGAAAGTCCAACTAGGTGCAGCCTAGTCGGTAACACATTTAAATGCAATTGCTTTGTTCAAATTCTAAGTTCCAAGTTTCTAACCTTCTGCGTCTCTTTGCATGTATTTTTTCAAATACACTCCAATTCCGCTCACATCCCGAAGCTATACAGGTTTGGCTAAGGATTCTGATGGCAAATTTTTGTAAATTTGGTGTCCTCACACCACAGGTTCGCCACCAAGTGGCTACATGTCACCAAACAAGATATAAATATAAAGAAATCATAATTCATCTTTCAAATAAAGGTGAAAACTTAAAATGGTCTAATAAGTTAATAATTTACCTGGCATGAATTCGGTCCTATCATGAATAGCATCAGCAAAGCTAAATACTCCAGTACCATCCCGATACACCTCTATCTCGCGATTGACTACATTGCGAGTGTCATAATCAGGTATCGTCCTCTGAATACAAGTGAGAAGCCCCTCCAAAACCTCACCATCAAAATCAAAATTGCATTTGTAGGCAAATGTGGGGTTGAGGAAGAGTCCTGCTGCATGAATGGGTCGATGAAGCATCCCAGTCCATCGAGTATCAATCAACTCCCATTACAACATGTGCCTGTCATGCCCTGGGGTACCCTTTCCCACATAGAAATTTCGAATGGTCTCTTTGGCCCTATCCATGGCCTCAAATAAATAGCCCATTGCGGGCTTATCACCATCAACAAGTCGCAGAACCCTCACTAAAGGTTCACTAACCGAGCACACTTCCTCCATTCCTTCCTAGAAGGCATCAGTGTACACCAGCTTGGCAAATGGTTTTCCCATCCTCTCTCTTGCTGTAAGCACAATCACGCCACTCATCACAAACAAACATTTGCTTCAACTCAAACTGACATCGGAGCAAAGACTGGAGAGTAATAAATGTGGTGGCAAAATGCGTGATTGCAGGACGCTTCAACTCCTTGTTTTTAGTGTGCCTCCTCTTGAGACTAAGAACAAAACCATGGTTGTAAATGAACTTAGGGATGGCCCTAGCTTGATCAATCACCACCTTGATAAAGGGAATTTTCCCCATATCCTCCAACATCAAATCAATGCAATGAGCTGCGCATGGAGTCCAAAACAAAGAGGGGTACCTATCCATAAGCATCTTGCCAGCAACCACATAATTAGCTGCATTATCTGTAATAACTCGCACAACATTGTGCGCCCCAATATCTTGGATGAACCCATCCATCAACTCGCATAAAAGTGCCGCATCTTTTACATGTGCAAATGCATCAATTGATTTTACAAACATGGTACCTCTAGGACAATGTACCAAGAAGTTGATAAGGCTTCTACCCTTACCATCTGTCCACCCATTTGACATGACTGTGCATCCAGTGCTCTCCCATGACTGCCTGAACTTTGCCAACCTAGCACCGATGTCCATCTTTTCTGCTTGAAGGATTGGGCCCTGCAACTCCTCAAAGGTGGCACTTTTATAACCTGGGCCAACTACTGCAATGGCATCACACATTTGCTGCCAAAATGGATTGTTTTTAACAATGCTGAGAGGTATGTGACTCTAGTAAAGACACCTTCCCATCACCCTATCCGCTTCTACCTTTTCCGATTTCTTTATAACTGACTTGATAGAAGGTTGTGAGCCTAGTCCAACAAAATGGGATGCGAGCCCCGCCCTCCCAAGAGGTGAAGCTGTGGAGTCCCTTCCACTACCCTCACCGACAGTGGTAGATAGAGATGCACCTAAACTTCTTGCTTGGCCAAAAGCTACAAGCTTAGCTTTGTTTGCAGCGATCTCATCCTTCTTTCTCATTTTTTCATGGATGGCGTCATGGGCAGATCTCATGATTTCTAGGGTCACTGCAGTACAAAATCCAACATCATGGCCAAGTAGTTTGGCTAGATGGCATTTCAACCTGTTAACCCCTCCTGACATGTGATGCCCACATAATTTGCAAGTCAAATTTTGCCTACTGTTGCCATCCTCGGGCTCACCATACTATCAAAATGGGTCCAATATCTTTGGCATTTTTGCAATTGGAATGCTTCAACTCAAATGCAACCCTAGGGCACAAAAACAAAAAAAAACATTAAACTCCATTGGAAAATAATAGCAACATTCTAGCTTAAAAAATCAGACCTCTAAATTTAGATTTTAAGCCATGAAAGATAAGAAGAAGAGGGTGGCTAAGAAGTGAAAAAACAAGCATGCTATTTTCCATTCTAATTTTTTAAAACCTCCATTTACATTGGGACTGTTTTTCATTTTTTGGGGAATGGAAATCAATGGCAAAATAGTAAAAACAAATAGCAAAGAAATATGCAAGAAATAGGCAAAGAAATAGTAAAAGAAATATGCAAGAAATCTTTCAAACAGTGCATGGAAAAGATAGAAAAACAATGGGATAAAATGCACATACCTTGAACACTTGCTCCACAAAAATCCTTGGTTGAGATGCTAAATGGTGTTTGAAAGCCTCCAAAGGTGTTGGTGGTCTCCTCAAGCCCTTCTCCTCCACTTCCAACAAGCTCATTTGCCAAATGACATAAAAAAAACCGTTTTTTTCCTTTACTAGGCCGCGGATTGCCTACATGGGCGATTTTTTACATCGACTCGCGCTTTTTCCCAAAAAGTCGCGCTCCGGCGATTTTTTTAAAAATCGCGATTTTTTCACGGCGAAAAATCGTCCAGGTGAAAAAAGCGCGACTTTTACGATTTCTCGCGATTTTTCGGCTAGGTTTTCAAGGCTGATATTGACAATGGTGGCTTTTGTGAGGAACGTTGTCCTTCTAGCTATTAATTCTTCTCTATCAATAATTGCAACTCCTGTATAGTTTGACAAGTGTGAATCCCAAGGTGAAAGCAGCTCTGATAGGCTTCAAGTGTGATTGTCCACATGTATTTGCGTGATTCAACAAATCATTTAGAGGAAATCTTGTCGAATAGTGATCTTTTTTTAAACAATAACAAAAGAAGTTTTGTTTCATATACAAAAAAACTACGCAGCCTTGACCAAACCCCTAAGGCTTTAGATTTTCATGACTACCTTTTGGTGGACATTTTGAGCTTACTTCTTTCTTTTTCCTTTTCTTTTTGATTTTCTCCACACTCATGAAATCTGTGCACAAGTTCACTCACAGATTTCGTCAAACACTTAATAAACCACTGATATCTGACCACAACAGTAAGCAAAACCCATGTACGTTTCTCAAGCATTAAATACAAATGTACTGTAGACTGATATACTGTTAATTAAGCACCTTTAGCAGTGGAAAACAAGGTAAAACAGCAGGCTGTTACAAAAAATCAGGCACAGGAAATTTGGTCAATGACCCTGGAAAACCCCTTCTAGGGAAAACCAGTCAAGAGAGAGATCTTTATTGAGCTTAAGTGAAAAAATTCACAGAGAATACAACCTTAGTACATCACAGCACTGTACTTGCAGCAAGAAATACAAGACAACTTATCTCAAAAATCATGTTAACTTCTCTGATTTTTGTGTCCAGACATGTACAGCAGTTTACGGTCCCCTCTAACAGCAAAATCACCTTGAAAAATGTGAACAGTAAAACCCATGTTTCTGTTCTTTGCTGAGCATAGCCTGTACGGCCTCCAACCAGCAAGAAATCTCCTTGAAACCTGTGCCCAGTCCCACGAGTCAGCCTCAGGATTTCTGCCAGTTCTCGACTGTAGGGCCTGCAAAAAACTCACTTTACAGCCTCCAAACTGCTGTTGTACAGACTATAGTTAATGTTGCAACTTTTCTTGGGAAATGTGCCTCCCAAACTTTGGAATGTGTGCCAGTGTTGAAAAACTCTTCGAAAAATTGCTGACTTTTTAAAAAGTCGCGATTTTTTCCCTAAGCCAAAAAATCGGTTGGAAAAAATCGTGACCTTTTAACTTTTCAAAAAGTCGCGGCTTTTTCGAAAAAGTCGCAAAGGCTAAAAATGGCAAGTCCCGACTTTTTCCAAAAAGTCCCGACTTTTTCCAAAAAATCTCCATTTTTGCTAAAATGGCTAATTTTCCAAAAATTTTCCATTTTAGCCATTTCGTTGTAAACTAACACCTTTCCTCTACCGTATAAATATTTCAAAACTTTGTTGTATTTGAAGATCAATCCATGCAAGGATAATCTATACAAAATATGTATCCGTTTATGAAAGATCACAATGGTAATTGAATTACGTTTTTCACTATTAGGGAATTTTTTGAGCAAACATATTTTGAGTGATCATCATAGCACATTGTAGGAAAAAGAGAGCAATGTTTCAAGTGGTAGATGAGTTAGGGCTAAATGTGAGGTTCATGTCGGAAATTCAATTTGGGAGGAGTGAAAAATACATCTATGATTTATCACCAATACAAAACAAGAAATACGTTTAATGGCTGACAACCAAATCAATAAAATATACCTTTCAAAACTTAGGTTTAAGTCATAAGATGGAGAGACAAATAAAAAGCATATATGAAAACCTTATATAAACCTAATCATTGGAGTAGGGAAAAATATGAAGTATGAATGGAAAACTCGGGAAGAGAGCATTGATATTAGATAGCTAGATGCTAGTTTTCCTCGGATACATTTATATATGTGATGTCATGTTGTATTGGTTATCCACTTTTGAGTCCTTGATTGGACAACTATGATGTTTCATGATACAGTATCGACTTTGATGTATCATTTTACATTTGGCATGACTACATGATGATGATATATATCAATGCTTTCTCCATATTTACGTTCCAATATATTTATCTGATGTTATTGTTGCTTTAAATGTTTAAAATTCTGAAAAAAATGAATGTATTTTGTATTTTTTAATGTTTGTCGACTTTTGCCGATTTTTCTCGATTTTTTCGTCGATGTTGCCAAGAAGCTGTATTCGGGACCCTTGCCAACTTTTTGCCGATGTCGACTTTTTCAACATTGATGTGTACCCCTCCCCTACCTCAAAAAATGTGCCTACTCTTACTGTTGTACAGTTAACATAAATGCACAGTCAGCTTCCTAGAAGTGCGTGCCCTTCTCTCTCTTCCTTGGGATGCATGCTCTCTGTTACCTACTAAGTCATACTTAGTTGGTGGTATCAAGTGAGCCGGATGAGATGAACAAACACGATTGTTCATTCTTCAGAGTTCAAAAGTCATTCAGGCTTCTTCTGGGCAAATTTTTAAATTTTCTTGTACCACATGTTCATACCCCCTTGGGGGAGTTGTAATAAAATGTTCTAGCATGGTGGTGTATGTAAAAGACTCAGTCTCCTAGATTTATATATCAATCCGACTAGCACAGAGTGTTTTTTTCCTTAGAGATTATTTGTTGTTGAATAAACGACTAATAATTTCTGAGTTTTTCACCCATACCTCCAAAGTTGGGGTGGTCGTCTTGGTATTTAAGCCTAGTGGGTTATTAGAGTCTATGTGTCAATGTTTATAAACATGCTAAGCATTAATATTGAGTCATAGGGACATGTGCTAGGTCCCCCTAGGTTTATTTTTAAGTTTTGGTAAAAATAATTTTTCCTGTAAACTTAGGCTATGTTTTAATAATTTAATTGGAAATATTGGAAGTGTAATAAAAGTTTGGTTAGGGATCGGATTTTTCCATGGGGGTGTTCATTTTCTAACTCAGAGCACGTGTTCAACCCAAAAACCCACTTTTCCAAGGTTTCAAGTGATAAATTAATCACTTAAGTAAAAAATATCCTAAAAATCAAATTTATTAATTAAAAATAAAAATAATTAATAAAGGGAGAATATTCCCAAATCCCTAAATCAGTGGGATTTGCTCCGATTTGACTGAAATCAATGGCATCGGCTCCCAACACTGAAGGTGAGTTAGACTACTGATAGAGTGGAGTGTTTTCCAATTGGTAGTGACTCAGAGAGCTCACGTAGTCAAGGAGGCTGCGCCTCTCTCTCTCCTCCACACGTGTGGGTTAGTTGGCAGCTAATGAATGGGTTGGTTGGTTCACTGAGAGAGGTGGCAGTCAGGTCTTCAGTTCTACTCTAGATCAAACTCAGTTCAAGCTCAGATGAAGCTCAGTTCAACTCTCCATAAACTCAGACTCTCTCTCTCTTAGTTAGGCATGCGCCCCTCTTGGTTGGTTTGGCTATAAAATAAAGCTACCTTCTCTCATTCAAGCTAGTTAGAGCTAGGGAGAAAGGCTTGCTATTGTTGTAATGTTGTATTGATCATTCTTTTGTTGGAATAAAAGAGAAGCTTTGGAGGCTAAATTGTGGAGTGCTTTTCATGTGTGGATCATCATTATCATGCTGCTTTTGAGGTGAACTGCTATTTTTTTCAAGTTTTGCTTTTAACTTGTGTCTGCCTGAATGATTATTGGAATCATAGGAATAGATCATTGTAAGTAAGGTTACTTACTCCTATTTTGCTACATATGTTTGAATGAGTTAATATTTGCATGCTAAATAAGATTATTTCTCATGCTATGTCATTTTTTTTGCATATGTATCTTAAGATTTAATGAGTTTGTTTGCAGGATTTGTCTTCTAGCTTTCAGGTTGGCCGTGTTTGGAAGAGTCGTGGTTCAAGATTGATTCCACTGATTTTCCAACGAGATTGCGAAGATTGTGCCCCTCGGTGCTTCACTAACAAGTTTCTTTTGCAGCTCTATTCCAGCAACAAGCCCTATCTCTTCCTCTTCTTTCTCAATTTTAAAATTTTCTCAAATTGGTTACCGTTCAAAGTCTTATTGCTTAGATCTATTTTGCTAAGTAAAACCATATATAGATCTAGTTAGTAAGATCCTCTTATTAGATTAGATCTCAGTTTTGTTTTGCATGCAAAGTTCCATTTAAAAGATATCTAGTTTAAATCACCTTTTTTTGCAAGCATTACAAAAGAAATACTTAGCTTGTTTAAGGGTAGTTTTATTTCAAAGTTTAAAAGATAAATATATCAATTAAGTGCATATTGTATTGGATTCCCAAAAACAAACCAAGATCCTAAGGAAAGCTTGCTTTCCTTGGTTAAATTTTTGCATTTTTTACATAGTTTTAACTTAGAAAATTTTTCATTTTTTTTTCCAAAGACCCTTCTAAAGTGTTTTTGGACATTTTTTTAACTAATAAAGCTTGCTGGTTTTTAGCAGGTCCGTAAAAAATGAGGAATAAACTCTGCCAAAAAATACAATTTTTTGCCATCCGGAGCTTCCCACAAGTTCCCCCCTCAACTGGGTTTCTTTTTTTCTCTTTGTTGTAAGCCTTTGGATCCCAGATAACAAGGAACAAAGAGCAATTCTTCTAAGCTTTGTAACCGAGTAATAAAAAAGATCTCGAGTAGGCTCTTCCGAGCCCACCCCCCCATCCCCCCAGGGGGGATCCGCGTCGGTGTCCCTTTTTTGCACTTTTTCTTTTTCTTTAGTTTAGTTTGTTTTATTTACCTGCAGTGTAGTATACTTTGCTTAAAATTGTAGAATCTTATCATATCATTCCATATTCAAAGCAATACTACAACTTAATTAGATAACCTTCTTTGTATTTTCTTGCATGTTTAATTTCACTATAAAAACATAAATAAAATCTACCTTTCCTTGCTTTCCTGATTGAGGTTCATTTGAACTGAAGGAGTTTCTTGGAGGTCACTTTTTCCTTTTTTAACAAACAAAACTATTCATAAAATCTTTAAAATCCTTTAGACTCCGTTGTGTATGCTCTGCATCGCTACGGTTCGTTCGAACAATTGGCTGAAAAAGCAAAATGGGTGACTAGATTAATTAGTTTTCACGCCCCAATCAACCTCCCAGGCGAAAATCCAACGCCTCGATTTAATCTGTTGCGGTGGAAAAATCCCCAAAGGAAGCAGGAACAACTGGGTAGCGACCTCGAGGCATCGTTAGGCTACATCCTTGCTGGTGTAGTGTTGAACACGTCTCCGAGACTCCAACCAGCCCACATATTCCTTGCGGGGAGCCACATCGGATAATGGTTTTGGACATACTCCTCGTACCTTCGGGTATATTTGGAGTTCCCTTCTCCCCATAAGTTAATCAACTCATCTCCACTTTAATTTAAAACTGACCAAGAGCACTTGCAACACTTTTTCTTCAGCAATAGAACAACATCTTTTATCTGTGGACTCCATTTGGGCATTGGTTCTTTACTTTATATAATCATTTGTTTTTATGTGTTTTATATATCATGCATTGATCTTTATGCTGCTGTGTTTAAATCCTGTTGCAAATATCTTGTGTTAGTATTTACTTTCATCAAACTCCTATGAAATTTAATCTTCATCGTAACACTAAGCCTTAACAGCCTTAGCAACTAAATAGGGTCTACCCCCCCTTGGCTTCGTTAGGAGTTGGCCTAAACAGAGGAGTCAAGAACAAGGTGACAACCTTGACTCGAGACTTTCCCCCAAGGACACACCGAATGGCTTGAAGATTTCTTCCACGCCCCCCCCAGGTGTGTGAAAGGCGGCAACACTCTCCCTTGTAAAATGTGCCCTTCTCTTGGAAATCGTGCCCCCTCTTCTTAGCAGTTCTTTCACTCTCTTCACTCATCTCAACCTCTCTTGAATCTCTTGGTATGCGTGCCTCTCCTCCTCCTTGCATTGGAATGTGTGCAAATGAAGTCTTTTTCTTACTCTCATTAGGGCAATTGCTTGTCTTTTCAACTTCATGTGTAGATTAAATCTTGGCTACAAGATCAAGGGCCATGTTTAAATCTCAAGTTCACTTAAATCACTCAAGTGAAACTATAAAAACACTTTTCTTTTGAAAAGTTACTTTCACCCTAAAATTTTAAAAAGTGCACTTTATATCATAAAGTCACTTTATAAAGTACAACTTACTTTAATAAAGTACATCTCACTTTACAAAAAAAAAGTCACATCATAAAGTACTTTTTAAACACTTTTTATAAAGTCACTTTTGTTATCGGACCTGTGCACCTAGGCACTTGATGCAAGAATACCTCCGAGCTATCCAAACTAATAGTATTTTTGTCATCTAAAGATTTCTTTAGGGTCTTTGGTAGTCAATTCTATTCGTCCTTCATTATATTGACTTGGCATTTTTGTGAGAGCTTTTTACCCTTCATGCTTTTGATGGTTCATGTTTTGTTTATCTAGTACTTACAACATCTTTGGCTCTTACTTTTGCCCATGTCTTTCCCTATATATAGTCCTTGTCCTCTATATGTTCCTTTTCCCCTTGTGCCTCACTTGATTCTTCTTGTTTGACTCTTCATCTGAGGGTGAGAAGTCAAATTACTTTGCTTTAGTTTCCCTTGGCCAACTTGAAATTTTTTTCCTCCTTTTTCAGCTGAAGGGAAAAAGGAAAGGGAATAGCCAATATCATGTCAAAGTTAAAAAGAAAAAACCCAAGTTTTCATAATCAAGATCTGGTTATAGCTAAAATTGAGCAGGGTTAATGTCATTTCAGTTGGAAGTCCTTAACTCACATCCATCTCGATGCAAATTCTAGCTCAAGAAAGTACTACATTGCTTGGAAAAGGACTAGTAGATAAGAAACGTCCTAAATGGTTATCAATGATTTGTAGAATGCCATATTCCCACAAAAAATGAGGTTTGGAAGCCTCATCCAACTTGGGAGGATCTGAAAGGTTTATGTTGGTCTATATAAGTTTGGGTGCCATAATTTCATGCATAGAATTATGGGACATGACCTAAATTGAAGTAAACAAAGGACATGACCTTACCCAGGGGCATGAGTGTTCAACCATCATGACTAGTCAATGCATATAAGTAGTGAAGGACCACTCACCCCATATTCGCGAGTAAGGACGAGTCAACCCTCGAACCAGTTACTCGTGTAGACTTGTCCCTAACTTGTGGAACTTGCCCTATCTTGGGAAACTCATGGAACTCTCCCTAACTTGCGAAAACTCGGCCCAAGCTCGACCTTACTTGCTCGGACTCAACAGTCAACATAGTCACGGGATTCGCTGAATTTAATTCTTGAGATTCGAATTTAGGTGAATTTCGAAGCGGGGGTTAATATTTGTCGAACTTCATACAAATTCGACATAGATTTCAGCGATTATTCAAGGTGTCAACACAATAGGCTATCATCAATTGCTAATGGAGGAGGGCGATAAGGATTTCGAAAATATGATGGAAGGAAATGTAATCGAAGCACGTTGATCGCACGAATTCGAAAATCAAACGGAACTGGATCGACATGAAACTTGTAGGACACTATAGCATTGTATGCTCCGTTGGAAGGGCCTCCCCATCGATAAGAACAAATGAAGCATGTTGGTAGGGGGTTGACGCAAATTAGAATGATTGCATGGTTACGTTACTCAAGGTCAAAGTGAAATACAAATCATAGGGTAACACGTTATAGTTTACCGGTTGTTTTCACTATTTACGGGTTACAAATTCTTCATCGATTATATAATTTATATCTAAAACTTTTATATGAATGTATTAATTACCAACATAGATCCAAATCCTAGGCTCTATCAAGCGCCGAGAGGGATCAAATCTCTCGAGATGCAAACCTCTTCTTAAGTATTGCAGTCAAAGAGCTATCTTTGGTGTGTCCTATACATAGCCATTGATTTGATTCAAACTAAAAGACACATTTTTTATTTAAGTTCGACATATAATATTTTTTTTATTACTATTTAATATTATTTATGGCCGACATATAATATTTTTTATTTTGTTAGGAACGAACATTACAACATCTCCCCCATACATGGTTTTAAAACCATGTGCAAGGCCCTCCTAAAACCATGGATTGTTTAGGAGGTCTTGCACATGGTCTTAAAACCATTTGCAAGGCTCTCCTAAACCATGTACAATAAAACCATGGGTTGTTTAGGAAGTATTGCACATGGTTTTAAAACCATTTGCAAGGCCCTCCTAAACCAAGTACAATAAAACTATGGGTTGTTTAGGAGGCCTTGCACATGGTTTTAAAACCATGTGCAAGGCCAACATTCTTTTTGTGGATAATTCAATTTTATTTATATATTATTTTGTTAGGTAGAAACATTACAACATGTCTCCCATATCGTGTTGTTTTTATGGCCGACATTTTTTTCGTGGATAATTAATTTTTTAATTTTTTATTGTTTTGATAGGTAGGAACATTACAACATCTCCCCCATATTAGGTTGTTTTTGTGGTCGACATTTATTCTGGTGGATAATTAAAATTTTTATTTTTATTATTTTGTTAGTAACAAACATTACAAGATGGACAAACGTTACAAGATCTCCCTTATGACAAATGTTACAAGATCTCCTTCATACTGGGTTGTAGAGCACCTCTCGGCGCAATAAAGTTCAGCATAGTATAAATTTATACATAAATTTGATAAATATTTATATAAACATATTAAAAACATAGGGATAAGCTTATATAAATTTCATTATATGATATATAATATAATTTATATACAATATATGTTATAAATCAATGAATGTTATATTTATTAAAAATATAAGTTTATTAATATATATAATTACAATTGAATTTATAGTTATAAATATTTTTTAATATTTTGAAAATTTAGAAATATGTATGTGCCAAATCTAATTTTGAATTTCATTTGTAAATTTGAATTCAAATTTATCATTGTTGAGCTTGAACTCGAATCCCAACCATGTTCACTCACTATGATCACTATTTAAATTTTTTGCATACAAAAATTGGTTGTGTTATGTTGTATTGTCATAGTTTATGAGATAATGTCATGATTTATTGTGTAGATTGTAGTTTTATAACTTATATGGATTGGAAATGCCATTAACCTCTTTTTTGTGCCCAAAATTCACCATATTTTAAGTTTTTTTCCTATTTGTCGAGTATTGCCAAAGTCTTGGGTTTTTGCCTATTGTCCTTATTTTGGATATTCCTCAATAAATTATCTTTGTTCACTTTAAATAGTTTGAGGTTGTCCGAGAAGACAAATCCACTACACCAACATCCTTCCTTGGAGAGTTTCCTAATGGAGAAAGAAAATCAACTATTCAAGCCCTTGAGAGGTTTGATCTGTATTCTGCAACAATTTTTTTTGGTTTGCTAGAGAAGGTACTGCTACACCTTTGTCGACTACCAAAGAGAGGCTTGTTGGAGGTGATGAGCAAGGGACTTTATGCCATCAAAAGAGTGAGTGTGACCTTAGAAGTGAAGAGTTTGATAAATCAATGCAAGGGTAGATATGTTAATAGAATCTTAACAGAATAAAACAATGGCACACACAATACACAATAGATTTACCTTGGAAACCCAACAAACTTAGAGTTGCACCTCTCTCTCTATGATTGCAAATACTTTGCTGTTCAAAATGCAATATATAGGTTTTATGCAACATCAATTAACCCTAATCTACTATCCAAGATTAGATTACAACAATCATCCCTTAACTGAGATTAGATTACAATGGATTAAAACCATTTGTTAAAATAAATCCCCAAAAGCACAAAAGAAAACAAACAACATACCAATTCTAGTCTGTGAGTGGTTGTCAACCCACTAGTCCATGGGTGGCTGTCACCCCAAACCCCTCTAAGCTATTACTTGGGGGGTTGTTTCCCCCTAACTTCCCACCCATCGGGGTAGGTGCCCCTAGACCCCCCAGCTAATGTTAGAAGGGTTTTGTGTACTTGCAAAATCTACAAGAAATGGATACAACACATATCCAACAAGGAGAGGTTCCATCAACATGGGATGGTGTAACATGTGACACAAAATTGGGCAACATGTCCATTGCCATTCAAGCTAGGAGTCGAAACAATGTCCTAGTTATCGTCCAAATTCCTAAAATAGCATAAAAATAGAAAGAAAGAGTAACTCCAAGCCTTGAGAATGAAATATAGAGAATAAATAAGAAGCTTCTTCGACAGGGCAAACTCCTTTTACAATATATCAAATGTACAAAGATGAGATGATCCTAAAACTAGATCTCCTTGGTATATATATAGAGGAGACAAAGGGTACAATTACAAGGTCTTAGCTGACTAATAAAACAACACTTATACAATAATAGAAGTGTGATGTCACAAAATCTAGGGCATAACATGCCCCTCCTCTTCAAACAAGTGTTGGCCTCAATAGTTGATTAACTGTGGATGTTTCTACATGCAAAACTCATCTTCCCATGTTGCCTCTTCTATTGGTAGGTTCTTCCATACACCTACAATTAGACAATCTGAAATCGTACAATAGTAAAATTCAGTCAAAATTGACCGCAGGAGTACTCCAATAACTAGAAGGATGGGGAGCATTGCATAAATAAATTTCAGGGTTGAAAAAGTGGATGGCCAATATAAGCAAGTCTTAGAGGATCATGCAAAACTCAAGAAGAAGGTTGATTAGAAACATAATGAGCTGAAAAAAGACCAAGCAGATCTTAAAGATCTAGTTAACAAGAACCATGTCAAACTTATGAATCTCATAGCAAATCTCTCCCCACATATCACCAACTCACCACCAAGTTCTTAGAACGCGTCTAATCCAGCACTGAGTCCTTCAGGTATGTCGACCCCACCACAAAATATGCCCCCTAGCAGCAATTTCGGCTTCACGATCCCTAGTCATTTACCACCACATGTTTTTGCATACCCCCCAAGGGTAAAGCTAGAACTATCAAAATTCGATGGGGCTAAAAAGCATTGCATGGCCTAGTTTAACATGGCAGAAGAATATTTTGACATATACAATATAGATAAGAATGAAGAAAAATTCAATATTGCCTCCATGCATCATGAGGGTAATGCATATAACCGGTACATGTAGTGGAAGGGAACAATCAATTCATATAATTGGAATATGTTCAAGAATGACTTTTACAAAAGATTTCAAGGTATTATTGAGGATATTTTTTTTTTCAAAACTCACAAGATTACAACAAAAATGTGATGTGGACGAATTCATGTATGTTCGGGTACACAAGGTACTCCCAAAAGACCGAACACCTTCAGTAACCGCTTCACACAAATAGATCACAGATCAACACACTGATGTTTGTCACGTGGTTAAAACCCTCGAGAGGGAAACAGTCCACGGCCCCAGCCAAATAGCTACTTGGAGCAATTTATTATGCAAAAGAAAGAAAGTTACATATGAGCTTCTCATAATCGATCAACTAGCCAAGGACCCTCTATGCTCTTTAAATAGAGATCATAGACCAATTGGGTGTTAAGCCACGAATCAATGGTAGGTATGATCTAAGAGAAGTTGAACCGTCGGATCACTCTATGTCTAGAAAATATTGTGACCGTCGGATTAGAATATTTACAAATGCATACTAATGCATACTAAAGAAATACACTTTTACGTAACGGATATATTACACAAGTTGATCTTAACTAACTCCTACGTGTCTAAATATCCTAACATCCCCCCTTAAGAACAACTTGGGATAGGATTTAAGGATTTACAAAAGTAACACTATTAGGAGAAGGAAGGAGGCATTAGAGCCTATCCCCTCTTAAGGACACATTCCTGAACTCCTAACATAGACCGAAGTTTAGAAAACTTCGCTTCTGTAAGAGACTTGGTGAAGATGTCTGCAACTTGATCATCTGTAGGGCAATAGAGCACTTCAATAACATGATCATGAACAAGATTTCTGATGAAGTACATGTGTAGCTCAATGTGTTTTCCGCGCTGAGGTAGAACTGGATCTTTGGCAAGCTTGATGGCACTTTGATTGTCGCACCAAAGTGGAGTAGGTTGCTGCTGCTCGAATCCAAACTCTGAAAGGATCTGTCGAAGCCATAAAGCTTCCTGACTGGCATTAACTGCGGCTCGATATTCTGCTTCTGCTGAAGAAAGGGCAAGAGCTTGTTGTTTCTTACAAGCCCAAGTGACAGGTCCAGATCCTAGACTGAAAACATAACCTACAATAGACTTTTGATCATCAGGATCGCCGGCCCAATCCGAATCAGTGAAACCAACCAACAAAGGTTTCCCCCCTGTACTGTAATGAATCCCAAACTGAATTGTACCTCGAATATATCGAAGTATTCTTTTTGCTGCTTTCCAGTGACTTTCATGAGCAGTTTGCATATAATGGGCAACACTACCAACGACAAAGGAAAGGTCAGGACGAGAATGAGTCAAGTATAAAAGACTACCAACAAGCTGACAATACAAGGTGGCATCTTTTTCAGGGGAAGTACAAGTGGCAGAAAGTTTGACTCCAGACTAGAAGGGAGAAGGGGCTGGTTTACAATCTTCCATGTGGAAGCGACGAAGAAGGTCACAAGCATACTTAGACTGGGAAAGAAAGATTCCTTCTTTGGTTTGCAAGGCTTGGAGACCAAGAAAATAATGCAAATGTCCTAAGTCTGACATTTCAAAATTTTGCTTAAGACTGGATTTCACATGGGTTATAAGTTTAGGGTCACTACCAGTAAGGATAAGATCATCAACATAAAGAACAAGTATGATGAGATGGTTTCCTACTTTCTTGGTATAGACATTAGGGTCAGAATGGCATCTAGAAAAACCAGTGTCAAGGAGAAAGCTATCCATTTTGGCATACCAAGCTCTAGGAGCTTGCTTAAGGCCATATAAGGATTTCTTAAGGAGACAAACAAGGCTAGAGTTATTCTGAACACATCTAGGAGGTTGTTCCATGTAAATTTCCTCATGTAAATCACCATGTAAGAAGGCAGACTTGACATTTATTTGATGGACTTCCTAGTTATGTAAGGCTGTAAGGGAAAGAACAAGGCGGATGGAGTTCATTTTTGCTACAGGGGCAAAGGTTTCATTGTAGTCAATCCCTTCAACTTGGGAAAAA
>LPNX010111782.1:297210-357210 GCA_001517045.1 Pseudotsuga menziesii
TGGGTTCATCAATTCCAGATATGTGGAATCGCAAATCAGTAGAGATTGACATCCCAATCAATCCACGAGTTTCATCACATCTATTTGCCCATTTAATTTTCTTATCATCATCAGTGGGTTCTGTTTCTTTCCCTGAGGTTATCCTGAAAAGTCCCCTACTTCGCAGAACATCCTCCATACGAGATTTCCATGAGAAATAGTTAGAACTTGTAAGTATAATATCACAACGGGCGGCCATACTATAAAACAATGGCTGAAAGAACAGAAACTAATTGTCTGGATGCAAAGAGCTCAAAAAAATATGCGGTTTTAAAAAACGACACTTAAAACTGATTCTGGATGATGAAGTTATGCTTGATCAAAGAAAATGTTGAAGATGTCCCCAATAGTGACGTGGCAGATATTAACTTGACCAATTAAAAAAAGAAGCCCCCTCTTCCCAAGATCAACCTTTGACAATCACTTTTACAATAAAGTTGCTTTGAGGTGAATTACTTTTGTAGAATAAGTGATGTTCACTTTTACAATAATGTGACTTTTAAATAGTGCGGCAATAAATTAAAAGACTTAAGTGACTCACTTTTATTTTATTTTATTTATGTGAGATGCACTTTTACAATAAAATAACTTGAAAATAGAAATTGCATGCACTAAAAAGTAGCTTAATAAGACTTGAACTCAAGACCTATTAAGTAATAAAGCAACTTTGGACCAAGTGAGCTAAGTTTAAAAGGTAAAATAATGGAAAGAGGAAGGGGGCTCTGATACCATGTTCGGGTACACAGGGTACTCCCAAAAGACCGAACACCTTCAGCAACCGCTTCACACAAATAGATCACAGATCAACACACCGATGTTTGTCACATGGTTAAAACCCTCGAGAGGGAAACAGTTCACGACCCCAGCCAAATAGCTACTTGGAGCAATTTATTATGCAAAAGAAAGAAAGTTACATATGAGCTTCTCATAATCGATCAACTAACCAAGGACCCTCTATGCTCTTTAAATAGAGATCATAGACCAATCCAGTGTTAAGCCACAGATCAATGGTAGGTATGATCTAAGAGAAGTTGAACCGTCGGATCACTCTATGTCTAGAACATATCGCGACCGTCGGATTAGAATATTTACAAATGCATACTAAAGAAACACACTTTTACCTAATGGATATATTACACAAGTTGATCTTAACTAACTCCTAAGTGTCTAAATATCCTAACAATGTAGTATTGGGAAGCAATGGCTACGAGAGTACACGGGTTATCAGATAATCAACTAATCCAATCCTATATGGGAAGACTAAAACCACATATCCATAATGAGTTAACTATGCATAATATATCTTCCATGGAAAAGGCTAGCCATAAGGCAAAAGCTGTCGAATCTAAATTTGGGAGATCATTCCAGACATAATTTGACAAGGTTTATTCAAAAAGGAATGTACCCCAATCTACAGATATAGGGAATCAAAAATACCTTCCGTCGCACCTACGAGAAGATAACAAAAACATGATGGAAGCGCAAAGAATAAAGGAAGGAAAATGTAAACGTTGTAGAGAGAAATGTAATCCTAGACATGGGCGTTATAAGGGGGACAACTCTAAATTTTATACATGCGAGGCAGAGATAAGAAACAACTCAGATGATGAAATGTTAGATGAAGAAGACACAGGAGGTCCTGAAAATATTCCCCCCCAGAATCAAATGATGAGAATGCACCAAGAGTATCATTAGCAACCATCATAGGTATCTCTCAGCCATAGACGCTAAAATCAAAAGGGCACATAAAAGAGAACAATGTCACAATATTAGTAGATACAAGAAGTATTCATAACTTTCTTGAATTAAAATCGCTAGAAAACTAAACTTTTCTATGTACGCAATACCTGATATAAAAGTTGTTATGGAGAGAAACTTCCTATGGCTTGGGGGTACCACAACAGACAGTATGACACCATAAATCAATCTTTCCCAATATGCAAGAACATTAAGCAAATCTAACACTAAGGGATATAGAATCGTATCTTATTCCGGACGGTTGAAGTAGATCCTCGTTGAGCTTTTCCAATGCAATTGCAATTATAATTTGCTCTCAACAACAACAAACAAAGCAATCATGATATATATAAATGTGTTAGAGCTATTCTAGCATATATAATCAACCATGTATAAGCAATTAAATACATCCATGGATTCAATATTCATATTCAAAATGCACATGAATTGGACAGGAAAAGATATTTTTATTAATAAATCAGAGATACAATAGTGACAAACTCTGTCGGCATTTTTGCGAATCGAAGAAACCGAGTCCTCCACCTGGGTCTCCACCACTTCAATCCTCCATCTCTCTATAGTAAGCTCACAAAGCAAATGCAAGCTTGGGAAGAACACTATGTGCTCCAAGGGATAAAGGGATGCAGACTCAAGTATAAGCAAAACTGAGGCAACAATGGACTATAGTTTCCTTTCTCTTCAATTTCTCCTCCTTCAATGTATCCAAGGGGTTCCTTATATAGCACTCCAAAGAGGTAATGGAGGGTCGAATCCGAGCGTTCTCAAGGCATTTGGAAGGCCAAGAGTCAAGTTATTTGGACTCATATGGGGAAAACTCCAAAAATATTTGTCATTTTGCACACATCCCGATGTACGCAGGTTTGAGGTCAAAAGCTGCGTATACATGCGAGTATTGCTTTAAAAGTTGTGTATATAAATAGGTGATTTTTGGGGATGATCTTGGAACATCAAAGTATAATATAAGTCCATGGGGTCCAAAGAGTCTGCAGAGGGACAGGAGAGGCCATAAATGTGTGATCCACCAGGTGTGGTAAAATCAGCTATAAGAAAAGTGATGGTAGTGTAATCACAAATCTTGTAGTTGCCCCTTTGGATGATCCTATTCAAGATGGTAGAGGGAAGGAAACTAGAGTTGTGACCTATGATACCCAAGACCTTTGAAAAATTTCAGTTGTTAAACCAGTCAAGGATACCGACACTTTAGACTAAGCAAAAAACTAAAGCCTAGAGGGCGTCCCTATAACCAAGATAACCTTAGAAATGAATAGTTTAGGTGAATTATTGAAGGTATCTTGATGAAATTCCTTAGTTCTTATGGTTAATGGTTAATTAGAGATTGGATCAAATTCTAAGGAATGAATCGTGCCTATGTTAAAAGCCCCAAATTTTTCCCTAGGGTTTAGCTACGAAAATTCAATCCAAGGGAAAAGGTGAAATTAAATGAAATTAGGCATGGGAATTAATTGCTAGGTAGTAGATGTGTCGATTAAGGGTGATTCTAGCAATACCCTGTTTGCGGTTTGAAAGGATTGCCACTTTACTTAAGGAGGGCGTCCCTACCCAAGGTAGACCAGTGCTTTAGAGTGGGCAAATGGAGTCTGATGGTCTTGAAAATTTAGACTAAGGGGTTTTAAATTATTTCTAAAGTGGGTTTTAAGTTTTATTTCCATTCACAAACTAGAACCTATAGAGCTAAAATATGAGGGTTTTAATTAAGGGTTTTGATAGTTAATTTATGAATAATGGAGTAGAAATTTAAAACAAGAGATATATAGTAGATCTTACCTAGAAGATCTTGTAAATGTCTTGCCAATGATGATCTATCCTGTCTCGATCAATTTGAAGCAATCCAGGTGAAGCAACAAGTGAAATCGATTTGCCCAAGTGAGGTAGTGAGCCCCTCTTCCCTGCATAGTCAAACTACCAAAGTGAGATTTGCTACATAGAAAAAAGAAACTAGAGATGCAAAAGAAACCGAGAGCATATCAAAGATCGAACGATGCTGTTGAAACCCCCTTGATTTACAGAACGCCTTAAAGAGGAACGAGTTGGGGAAGCCCACAAAAATGCCCAAGTGAAGTTGCCCTCCTGCATGCAAACACTCTCTCTTCCCAAAAATATTTTGATGCTTCAAGAAATTACTCAAATGCTAAGCAATAGAGACTTTTCAATCATAGACAAGAACATCCTACAAAGAAGAACCAAGGATCTTTGCAAAAGTCTCTTTATTCTAATGTTCTAGAGCCAAGAGTCCAAATTTCCCGATGGGATACAATGAGGGGATCGCATCTCTTAAATAGATCTAGAGTGCGTCCACATTTTAACCAACATCCATCCAACGATTGAGATTAAAACATCATCAACGATGGATATTTAATTCTTTAATTTTTACATGGATTGAGTACATGGATCAATAAGAGGGGGGCACATTTTTTCCCATTGACGCCTTAGTAAGGCGAAATACATCATAATGTCAAAATATAACAATGTGGATACATCATGATGGTCACCTTAGGGGCATAAATCACTCTAGGTGCCATCTCAACAACATAACATAAACATATAACATGTCAATACATCATACCCCAAGGTGAGGGGCGCCCCATGGGGGGCGTCCTCCGTAGAGAAACCAATATAATAATTTGGACCCCAACACTGAGAAAAACTGGTGAAGAATGATACATAGAGCCATCATATATCATCACAAAACCATCCCATGCCATTTCCTTGACCATCCTAGCCAAATCGATTTGCTTTAGTAGTTTCATTGTCCATTTTTTGTGAATTTTATGCTGGTACATTATCTTGGAACTATAAAAATGCCAATAAATCTATGTCGGTTGCATCTTATGACAAATTGAGTGCAAAAATGGATCCAGAGAGATAGGAGAATGGTAATGGTGACTACACATACCCCCTGGTCCCTCACAATGCCTTGTGAGCACCATCCTCATCATCATCTCATCATAAATAATATGACTAGGATAATAAAAGTGATAATAATCACTGAAACTCAGAATTGTGGCCATATGCTGAAAACTTAGACTGCAGTAAATGTGGTTGGCATGTCTGGAACATATATAACCAATTTTGATTTTTGTAGTCATCGCCTCGGGAAACGTGGTTGACCCGGTCAAAGTACTCCATCTGAAGGTAAGATAATGATCTGAATGAATCTGTCTACATTCAAGGTAAAAGATGCTCCAAGATGTATAGTAGTACCCAACTACAACATGCTAATCATAATCAAGGTGATTAAATAATAATACATAAGCAAAATATACTTGCATCCTTGAATAACCTTCGAATCTTTTATGAAGCCCCCTATATATTCCATGCTTACAAAGTTTAACTCATATGCTAACATGTATATTCGATGCTTACAAAGTTTAACTCATATGCCAACACTGGGTGGAAGTGGATAAATAGGGCTTAAGGTTAAGGGTGATGACTTGTTGTTGACTTTGACTATGTGATCTTTCCAAGTGACAATGAATACACACAATCACAGTGACAATATGCATGACAGAGAACAATAGGGGATGGTGGTGTCTCATAAATGGGTAGAGTACTTGGGCTTGTTTCCATTAGGCTCTATCAAGTATCCATTTAACATTTCACAAAGATTTAACTTTAAAGCATTTAACATTTCACAAGATACTAGCCAACCTCCAAGGGCAGGTGCCCTGGATAGCCTTCTGGGCCCTAGATAATGACTCGGTCTAGTCCTGCTGCCAGTGAGCATTCATAGCCCCGACATGTTTGCCACCTTGTTTCCCTATAGGGGCAAATGGCCTTACATCAAACAAATGATGAGTGCTCATCCCTTGGCCACTGAATAGTTTTATAACATTTAATTCATTTAGGCATTAGTGGTTAGAAGCACTACTAATTGCAGCTTGCCTTTACGTCATTTAGATTTAGCATTTATACGTTTCGATGCACTTGGTGTCTAAAGACACTTTTATTAGGAATACTTGGTTTGAGGTGTTGACCACCTAACCAACTAGGTGGCCAACCATGTACCATGTGCATGGTAGATGAGAAAGAAGTACCTAATAAAGTTTTTTCAAGTAAGGCAACTCTTCTTCATACCTTTTCTCCATGAAATTTCCGCACCCCTGTGGGGGATATTGTAATGATATGTCAGCATGAGGGTCTATTTTTTGTATAACTTAGTTACCTAGGAGTTTTTCATTAGTGAAGTCCTTTCATCGCATGTTTTTTCCCTTGGATAATTAAAATTCCTTTTTAATGGTTTTAATTATCTGAGTTTTTCACTCAAAAATACCTCCAAAGTGGTGAAATACGTTTGAATGATCGAGTCCATGAGGTGACTAAGGCCTAGGAATGTTCTGTGTAAGCATGCTAGACATTATCCAGAGTATTGCGGAATTTCATTAGGTTTTACCTAGGATTTTTTAATTTTTGGTGATTAAAAATTGTCTCTCAGCATAAAAATGTTGTAATAAAAAGAGGGTTAAATGGCATCTAATGCCCATGGATTGGGGTGTGGGTACTCAAAATCAATGGCATGAGTCCCCCTATACCCTTGGGCAAAGTTTGAAGTCATTCATACAGGTCTTACTAAGGTTTTGGTTATGTTTTCCAAAGTCAGTCAAGGAAATTAGGGAAATTGACAATTAATTAGTAAGCCAAATTTCGGAAAAGTGCCTAAAGTCACTTAGAAGGCGAAAATTAAGTTTTTAAGTGTTATCTTATGTTCCTAAGGTGACTTTAGAAGAGAAAAAGCCCCCCCATGCAAGTGTTTCACAAGAATGAAGATGTCACCAAAGGGGGGGCGCTCTCTCTACATTGGAAATTGAGATAATTAAAAATAAGCCAAAGTCAGGGGTCCCACCTCTTTGGGTCTAGAATGAAGATTACAAATATTAGAGGGGGGTTTCCCCTCCATTTCTATTTGATTTCTCACCCTAGGAGGCACCCCCATGAGAAGTGGTTCCCCTCTTTGAGCTCCCACTCTCTCATTTTGACAAGTGGCTTGTATGCACTTGGGATCTCTCTTCACTCATTTCCTATTTAAGGAGGCTTACCCTCCTCATTTGGGTTACACACACACACACTCTTTTATGCTCTTGCCCTCATTCTTTTTCTCTTGCCCTTGCTTTTGCTTGGGCCATTGTAATTTTCAGCCATTTGCCTTTGTTAATTAAAATCTTCGGAGGAATCTTGCGTTCATTGTTCCCATTAATGATTTACTTCCATGCTTAAGGAGCTACACAAGTTTGGTTGGCCAAGGAAGCATACTTATTTGCTTTGGTAAGATTTTTGGTATTTGCATTCCATAAATTTTGTGAATTTTCATTCTTGTAGCAAAAGAAGTTCATATATTTTTTAGTTTGAAGTTTATGATTTCTTTGCTCATTATTTGATTCTCACCTTCTAGTAGTTGTGTAGTGAAATCTTATAAGTTGCAGGATATTTGGATTGAAGAGTGGGATTCCTCGGTTGGATGCCCCATTGCTTCACTTCTTGAAGAACAAATGACCAATTTTCTCTTTTTTTACATACAAATTTCTGCATTTTAGTTTTAATTTGTGGAGTGTTTCAAATCTGGTTTTAACTCTTATATACTTGAGTTCTTTTAAAATTATTCATTTGGAAACGTTGTGTAAATTTTGTATATAATTTGCACTAACATACTAACTTCCCCAAAGTGATTTTGGGCACATTTTATCATTTTCTATTTGCTGTTTTTTAACAAGTTGGTGACAAAACAATGCAAAACTCTGTCAAATTTCAGCCAAGAAGGATGCAAAGACCACTCCAAAGGAAGAGCTTCAAGGCCATCACAAGAAATGGGTGAAAACACGGTTTTCCCCACTTCTTTCCTCTTTTTCTTTATGCTGAAATTTCAACCATTGTAACAAGTCCAAGAGAGTCTCTTGGACTTGATTTCTTATTTTGTATTTTAAGTCAGATTGAAGTTTCCCTTGTTTTCCATCCTTGCATGCAAAAGAGGCTGGGCTTGCCCACCTTTGCATAAGCAATTGTTGATTGGCTTGGGTTTATTAGAATTTTATTTTGTTTTTATTTTTCTTCTTTTATTTTTCCCACACCTTGCAAGTGATTTGACTATGCATCCTTGCAAAATCGTGCCGGCTAGCATTCTATTTTATTTTAATCTCATTTTTTCCACACCTTGCAAGTGTTTAGCTATGCCATCCTTGCAAAATCGTGTCGGCTAAGCATTCAATTTTTGTTATTTTCAATTGCCCACATCTTGCAAGTGAGTTGGCTACGCCACCCTTGCAATATCGTGTTGGCTTGCACTGTTAATAATAGTTAATTCTTTGTTTTGTTTAAAGCAAAATAAGCCTTGCCCCAATCTTCGCCTTGTATTCACTTCCCTTGCCGGTTGGTTCGACCCTGGGTGACAAAAAAAGAGAGAAGATTTGAGTTTGCTAGAATAATAGGCATTTCAATCAATTATTGCAAGATTGAGAAACGAGGATTAGTGTGTGGGGCTAGAGGGGTAGAGGTCGTTGGGGGCTTTGTGGCACTTTGTGTCTTCCTGTTGAGCACCCTAATGTTTCTTGAGACTGGTTTGTGGAGCTAGGAGAGAGCCTTGTGCTCTCTTGTTGAGCACCCAACAATTTCTCTCAATTAAGGGATAAGTGTAATATCCCAAATACTAATATTCTCTAATGTTCTATGATAGTGCTGACTCACACACTCAATCTCATACAAATTTGCAAAATAACTGTGCATGCAAACTCGCCATGCAAAAATGCCCTAAAATATAGTTGAATTAGGGTTAGGGTTTTGCAGAGAGAAATTACACTTACCACTAATATTCTGGCTGATAATGACTCCAAAGATAGCTGCATGCATAAGGATCCGGATGGGTGGTCTAATAATGCTCTTTTCCTCCGATGTTACCGCCCCGCAGTACTGTAAAAACCCTCCAGACTGAAGGTGACGTTTTTGTAGGAGGAGAGGTCCGTTCGGGCTGAAACTTTCTAAGCTTGTCCGTCTGCTGATGCCGGAGAGATGGCCTAGCACATGCGTAGGTTTGGCTGCCTCTAAGTGCCCTAGCGAATTGATTAGTAGTTCTGCTGCTCATGCCTCCAACTGATTTGTTTGGATGATAGCTGCTTCAAGTGAGCAAACTGATGGTTGATAATCACTGCATACCGTAGGATAGGCCTGCTGAGAAAGAGGAAGCTGACATGCGGAGGAAAGACTGGGTTTTGTGGTCCCAACAAATCCTTTTGTGTTTTCCCTACTACTTCCAGCTGCAAAACGTGGATCTGCTAACAACCCTTCGGAATGTGCTGGATCTCTGAATACTGTAGTATATGATGGATGCAATGGATAAACCTGGATGATCTATCAAAATAAGAGACTAGGGCAGATATCTCACTGTCGAACCCTCGCTAGTTGAAGACACCGTCTCTAACCGCAACTTTCGCGGCTGCACGTTGTGTTGCTGCTCGAAACTCCAAAATCAATCAACAATAACAATAGCTATCTCTTTTGTCCAATAACCCTTCTTAAATAGAATAGCATGTACTTTTAGGGTTTGCATGTCACTTTTAGGGTTTACGCTTCATTTTTGCATGCATGCAATTCTAATTTCATGTTGACTTTAACACTAAAATAAGGTCTGCATGCTCCGCATACTTTATGATACGAACTCTTATGGCCTTCTTACTACACTGATGACTTAATAATATTGAATTGATGTACCTTTCTTCTCCTAGTGCTATTAGTCCTCAGTTATTCCCTTTTTATAAAAACGGAACATTACAATAAGGGTTGGAGGTAGACACCTTAGTTAGTTTGCATTTTCTTGTACAACACTATTCCCCCTAAGCACAAGCGGGACCTAAAATTAATTAAAAATATAGAACCATTCACAAAACATTGCATCCTTTACTTCAATAGCACTCCATTCCACATTCTTTATCCAAAGCTTTTTTTATTCCAAGTTCTTTATTTGATTCGGCATAGTTGCAAGCAAGTTTCACTTACCATTGGTTTTATTTGCTTAGTGTATTTTCAGTAATTTAATTTAATGATCGGTTATTGTAGATTGTGAATAGTTCCAGTCTATGTATCTAGTAATTTTGTCAAGTTTAATTTAGTTTATGGTGACTCCATAGCCCTAGAGATAAAGGCACTAGTTTAGCAAGCAATTGATCATTATTCTTTCTTACATATTTATTTGGTTAAATTTTCAAAGCAGAGTTTGCCTATCATTTGAAATTATTGCATTTTTGCATGATTGATTGCCATAAAGCTTAAATTAATCTAATCATCTTTTAACTCCTAAAACACAACCTTTGAAACATAGTAAATAGGGATTACCCCCCTTGACCTTTTTAGGAGTTAGGTCTAAATAGAGGAGTTAGGAATCGAGGTGACATTGGGTTCTAAACTCATAGTTTCCCTCAAGAACACACTTAGTGGTTGGAAGACTTTTCTATGGTCAAGTGTGTTTCAGGCGGCAACATGAGGACTAAGGAAAACTATTCGGTGACACAGGCTGTGTATCCCTTCCACAAGGCATCATATAAGCAGAAGGCAAGGAACCAGGGCACATACTCTATAGCCGGAGACACAATGCAAACATGGGATCAATCATGCAGAGGGGTCAAAGTGTGGAATAACTCATCAATCTCACGAGTCCTAGTCATAAGTCAAAGGATAAAACTATATGGATGAAGACTGGATGTACGAGGAAAGGTGACAAAGTGAAGCCAACATAGCAAGATAATCTAAGTTTGTATAATGCATGGCATAGACATTGGCCTTGCATATTAGACCTCCAACTATTCATAACACAAGTTAGGCATCAAAGGCTAATCCAATAAGCATAGGTCACCATGATCATCATAGCCTATCAAGTCAAGGTGAAAATATACATTAGAGAACAACTAGAACGAAGAAGCAATATACCTAATCTCACCATATATATGTCTCTTTCTGAAATGCCACTCTTCCTGCCAAGAATATACCATCTTTGCTACCCTGCTCGAATGGACTACGACTATACCAAGGTCATTTCAATGGACTAGGAAATCCCAGTCATGACAAAGGACTGAGTGCTGAATGAAGCTCTAAATGTCTTTGTGATATGGCTCATGCTCATGATCAATCCATGCTGCATCCCCATGTATAAGACTGGCTCAGAACAAAGAGAACATATCCATCTGCTGCATCATAGTAACCCAACGACAATGTATATGATAACAGGTAGCATATGGCAAAAATATTGGAATTGTTGGGAAGCACCACAAGGTTAAATTACAAATAAAAGATTATAACCTAAAATCCGACTTCTACACGGTATCGTGAGGAGGAGTAGATGTAGTACTAGGGCTTCAATGGTTACAAACATTAAGTACTTCTTTTGCTAACCACCACCAACACTCTATTAAGTTTAGGTGGAAAGGACATAAATACAAGTTGGATGGGTTAAAAACTCCCCACACCCAAATTGTGTCATCCCATAATATGGAAAAGCTAATTCGCAAGGGGGAACCCACACATATAATACAATGTCACCAAATGGAAGCATTAGCTTCATAATTAGTTGACTCCAAGCAATTAGAGATCCAAGAACTAATTCAAAAACATAAAAAGGTATTCCAATATTTACCCATGAAGTTGCCACCAAAAAGGGAGATCGGACATATAATTCAAGTACAACCAGGTTCAAGCCTAGTTAATGATAAACCTTATAGATACTCAAATCACCATAAAATGGAAATAGAAAGACCAACCCAGGATCTATTGAGATTTGGTGTTACTACAGAAAGTAGAAGTCCATATGCAACTCCAGTAGTGTTAGTTCATAAAAAAGATGGGTCCTTTAGGTTATGTATAGATTATTGAGTATTAAACAAGATAGCAATCAAAAACAAATTTCCTATTCCTTCATTAATGAAATGTTGGATGAACTTCATGCCGCTAGGTATTTTTCAAAACTTGATCTGAGATCAGGATATTATCATATTAGAGTACTACTAGAAGATGTGGCCAAGACTGCCTTTCAAACTCATGAAGGGCACTACGAATTCAAGGTGATTCCTTTTGGGTTAACAAATGCTCCATCCACCTTTCAGGTAACCTTAAATGAAGTATTTCAACCTTATATGTGCAAGTTTGTGCTAGTCTTTTTTGACGACATTCTTATCTATAACAAGACATGGAAGGAACATTTGAAGCATTTAGGACAAGTATTTTCCTAGAAGAAAACCAATTCTATTAAAATATGTCGAAGTGTAAACTCGATATGGAAGAAGTGAATTATCTCAGGCACATCGTATCAAAAGGAGTCAAGGTAGACCCAAAAAAAATCAAGGCAATCACATAATGGCCCAAGCCAAATAACATATATAAGCTAAGGGGATTTCTAGGTTTGATTGCATACTATCGTAGATTCATCTGAAACTATGCTCATGTTATTGCTCCTCTAACAAACCTCCTAAATAGCTCATTTCAATGGAGTGAAGAAGCAGGAAGGTATTTTGAAGCCTTAAAAAAAATCATGTCCACGAACCTGTATTGGCAACACCTGATTTTACAAAACCTTTTGTAATCGAATATGATGCCTCAGGTTGCGGAATGGGAGTGGTGTTGATGTAAGGACATTCGATAGCATTTGAAAGTAGTAAACTAAATAAGAGAGAATGCCGAAAATCCTAAAAGCCACTTACAACAAAGCAATGCTTGCCACCATGCATGCCTTAGCAAAATGGTGTCAGTATCTCTTAGGAAGCAAGTTTCTGATACATAAAGATAGTAATAGTCTCCAATAACTATTACAACCAAAAGCATTGACAATCGAACAACAAAAGTGGATAGAGAAAACTGCCACCTTTGATATGGAAATCTTACATAAAAAGGGGAAGGAAAATATAGCAGTGTTCCACGGGGACGCGCCTCCCAGGGTCGGGGGCTCGCCCCTTGCGCTTCCCACGCCCCGGGGGCTAGGAGGCTCCATGGGAAACGTTTCCCAGCGCCCCCCCCTTTCAGCAAAACTTGGGGAAACGCAGGTCTAGGAGTTTCTCAGATTGGGGGGCTCCCACATGCCCCCTCCTGAAAATGGGGGGCTTCCACAGGCCCCCACCCCCCTTGATTTTTAAATTTTTTTTACTTAAAAAATGGTTCATCTTAAATTTTAGGATTTTACACTAAATGGTCATTATAAATCGAAATAGAAACAAATAAAAAGAAACAAACATCGATATGATATGCTTGGCTATAATGATTACATTTACAATTTTACATTACACTAAACTCTTCGGGAACATAAGGATGCTAGTATGCAAATGGTGATGGGATGAGGAATTGATATGTTTATATGTTGGGGTTCATATTTTTATTATTTTTCCATTTTTTAATAATTTGAGACCGACCCTCCTATGTTAGGGACCCTGACGCCCCCTCGCTCCCTTGTCCCCCAAAACACCCCAAAATTTTGGGTTGTCTCTACACATCCCCAATGTGCGTTTCCCTGCTCCCATACTCCCGCGTCCTGGACACTTGGTGGAACACTGCAATATAGTGGTTGGTGCTCTTTCGTGAATAGATGAGGAAGCACAAGATTTTGCAGTATCAATGGTAATTCGAGAATGGTTGGATGAAGTCAAAATCGAGTATGCCAAGAACTTGGAAACATGTTCAATAACCAATAATATCAATCAAAATCCAAAATTCGAGTGGAAGAATAATATCCTTTGGTATAAGGGAAGAATCTATTTAAGCCCCACATCCTAATTTAAGTCCAATGTTTTGAAAGAGTTGTAGGACATGTAGGGTTTTTCAAAACCTACTACAGTGCACACCAGTCATTTTTCTGGAAAGGGATGAATAAAGACATTTAGAAATATGCAGCGGAGTGCGGCAAATAGCAAAGGAACAAAAGTGAAATTTTATGACCCCAAGGTTACTCCATCCCCTACACATCCTGAATCAAAGTGGGAAGAAATTTCCATGGACTTCATTGAAGGGTTACCCATATCAGAGGGGAAAGACAAAATCTTTGTGGTGGTTGACCCACTCACTAAGGATGCACATTTCACGGGTTTACAGAAAAGAGACCCAACAAAGCAATTAACTGAAGTATTTTACAAAAACATCTACAAATTACATGGCTTTTCGAAGATTATTGTCAATGACAGGGATGTTAAGTATAAAGGAATCCCTGGAAGGAGTTTTGCAAACAAATCGACACATCGCTTAACATGAGTTCCACTTGCCACCCCCAAATAGATGGTCAAACCGTCAAACAAAAATTGTCAATAAATGCCTGAAAGCCTACCTTCATTGTTTTGTAATTGATAAGTAGAATAAGTGGTTCCAATGGTTGGACCTTGTAGAATGGTGGTATAACTCTACTTACCACACAACAACTAAATGACACATTTTCAAGCCCTGTATGGGTATGAACCTCCAAAGTAGAAAGAGTTTGCCTAAGTGGCATACGGGTTCCGACAGTAAAAGATAAACTAGATGAAAATCAAAAGTAATCTAACTACTCAAAAGACAACTTAATAGTGGCACAAAACCATATGAAGCAGCAAATAGACCAACATAGAACAAAAAGAGATTTGCAGTTGGAGATTGGGTATTCACGAGACTCCAACCATACAAACAATTGTCTCTTAAGCAACAAGGAAAAAACAAGTTGGCACCCAAGTTTTATGGACCATACCAGATTAACAGAAAGATTAGTCAAGTAGCTTATGGTTTAGATTTACCAGATAAAAGTCATATCTACAATGTTTTCCATGTGCCATCTCTCAAGAAAATGTTGGGTTAACATCAATCAACACATATGGTACTTCATATATTGGATGATGAAGGAAGAGTTGTTTTAGAGCTAGAAGCTATCATCACTGCCAAGGTAAAAAGACTACGGTCTAGAATAATTAAAGAATACCTCATCAAATGGAGAAATCTTCCAAAAGAGGATGCATCATGGGAGTCTGAGAATTTTTTTCAATAATATCCTTCATTACCTTTGCGTAGAGGACAAAGCATTTCAAAAGGAGAGGGCAATGTTATGTATATTAAATAGGTCTAGGATTAGTGATAAAAAGAGAATATATATATATATATATATATATATAAAACAAACTAAAGGATGTGACCTTTTATGAAAAGGTGTCGAAGCACCCCCCCTTAAGATATTTATTCCGGGGCTTCCAATTGTAACGATAATCTTATCAATTTTTATAAAACATTTATATCTTATTACCTCCTTGAGAAATTTAATCACAAGTTTATTATTACACAGTACTTGCTGTCACAATTGAAACATAGCCCTTTTGCTCTTCTTTCCTTCAATTGCTTAGGTGTCAACCTTGTAAGTTGAGTGAGGCTAGGAGTAGGAACATTTCTCTCTCTATAGGTAGAAATGGTGGAGCCCTTTTAGTAGCCATATTTTTATTTTCATCTTTTGGAGTGGGAACATTTCTCTCTCTGAAGTGCCCATAAAGAGATCCAACAAATTATCCTTTGGAATGTTCTTCACGACTTAACTTTTGGAAGTGCTTAATGTGTTTTGTAACTGGACCTCTTTGCTTGAGATTTTTACATTGGCTAAAGAAGTTGTTGCTCTTAATATCCCCATAATGTGTTGTCACTTAACCTATAATTTACTAAATACAGATCAAGAGACATGGAGTGCTTTTTACAATCACAAAGCCATCGGTACCACATAAATGGACCATGTTCTAAATACAAGGATGCAATAGTTACGTTTTGTAAAGTCGACACTTTAGTAGATCAAATAATTGCTCCATCTGAAATATCCATGTTATCGGATCATTACCATCAAACTTTCTCATATCAATTTTCAGAATAAAGTAGTTCCTTATTCTTGAGCTGAACCCATGATGATGTGGATCTTGGAGTGATGAATGACCAAGTGCCAGGGGCTCGAACTTCTTGTTTCAATTTTCTCAATATGTGAATGGGACTCAACTATCATATATTTGAGATCATCTTTATTGGCCATATTATGTTCCATATTTTCCATCTTTTGATCCATGTTTACATCTTCTATACCATCTTTTGATCCATATTTTCTATTTACTTTCTATTTCATTTTGTGCATGTGTCAAATCAACCTATTTTGCTAACCTATCATTCAAGTAGTTACATTTGTTCTCTAAATTGGATCGTTGGTTATATATCTCATCACTTTCTTCCTAAGTCATAGTTGAGCTCTTTGGAGGTTTAATTGGTGTAGCATTTTTGCACTACTCCTTGCCATGTGGGCCCAAAATTCTATTTATCTATATCTTCTATATTTGAACTTTACCATAGTTTTTTATTCACCTAAAATAGATATTCTTATCAGAATTCACGTGAATTGCAACTTACATACCTTTTCAAATCTTGATTTGGAGATTGTCTTGCTGGATGACCTTCCACTTGTGGTAAATCTAAAATTTCAGCCCTTCTAAGTTCGAATTTTTTTCTGGTAGTAGCTTGTGTAATGTCCTCTTCTGCCTAGGCATTAAGGACCAACCCGCTAACCTATGTGATTCCTGTGGGTTCGAGCGGGTACTGACAGTTAGGGAATCAACTGAAGACTGATGTCATCTACAAAAGATCTAGGGCATCAATATTACATCACCATTGGGTCGAAGAGGACCACCAGAGCCAAAGACCACCTGCATGCATGACATCTGAGCATTATTTAATGATGCATGCACCCGATTAAGCGCATGCATGCAAGTCAACTACAAATTAGAAGTTAAAGTGACCTAATTAGGTCAAAAGTTAGGGTTTTCGCAATTGAAAGTTATAAAAGAAAGATAAAGTGAATGGAGAAGACACTTATGTGATTATTGATTTGTGGAGTTGAATTGGAGAGCTCGGCGAGCTAAGTTGGGGTTGAGCGCATGCTCAGCTAACTGGTGTATTTCGAAAGCGAAATCTATCTGCCCTAGTTCATCATCAGGTTGGATCAGGTTCAGCACTAGTTCATCATTAGGTTACATTCAACAGTTATTTCGGGAGGTTGATTATTCATCCAGCCGAAGAGTTCCACCATCACACCGTGTCACTGTGGTCAGAGACCAAGCAATTCGTTTTCCTATCTACAGGGTTCAGAACTTCCGCATGTTACTTCCATTCATCTCGGAGCACCTCCATTACCCTTCCCCTGGAAGAAGGACCGTTCAACTTGAGTATCTAGCGAGTTATCATCAATGCTCCCTTTTCGGGAGGCGCTATTCTGTAGGGGCGAATTGATTTGAGGAGGCATTCACGTTTTGGGCTAGTGTGCCTCTGTTTCTTCCACATGCTGCTTCCATCACCATCAGAGGGGTATTATAACCCTAGTGCATATCATCCGGGCTTTCAGCAACTGCTTATTTATTATTCTGGAGCATATACAGTTTGAGAGGAGGGAGCATTCACCTGTGGAGGAGGATTTGGTTTATCTCCCTATTCCTCCGGCAGAATCCTTGCATGCTGGGACCATCCTCTTCACCATAAGTTGATCTATATACTGGTATGTACATGCATTGCTTTCTCCTATTTTATAGCATCTCGGTATTTTCTAGGGCACAGATCTGCATTCAACTACATGCATGCAAGATTGGGGTTTGCTTTCCTATTTTATTGAGGCATAAGTCTATTAGCCATCTATAGTACACACATAAAAAGAAAAATACCAGTTTGGGATATTACAGCTTGGTATGCCTTCTTTGTAGTGCCAAAGGTTTTATCAAATTTTGAATTTCCAAGGGAAAGTTATGGTAATTTTCTTAGAACTTGTTGATTTTTCCAGTGTTCCACCAAGTTTCCAGGATGCGAGAGCGCGGAAGCGGGAAACACACATTGGGGATGTGTGGAGACCACCCCCAAATTTAGGAAAACTTAGGGGACATGGGACTTCAAGGTCTTTAAAATTATTAAAAATATATAATTTATATAAATCCTAACATATTAACATATAAATTCTTCATCCCATCACCATTTACATACTAAAACTTTAAAGTAAATAGTAAATTCATCATAGCAAACATGGTTGTCGGCTCGTCATTGATTTATGAATCATTTATCATTTGAGTAGTTGAATTTCACATTGATATATTCTAAACTTATAATACATGTACATCTTCCATTATAAATTTGAATTATAAACATAAATAGTAGATGGAAATTTAAAATATTAAAATCATAAAACTGAATCATAGACATGTCACATAAAGTCTTAAACACCTTCAAATTTAAAGAGTCGAAAGAGTGACGAGACAAAGACTTAGTTTGAGGTCATCAATGGTAGTATCTACTTCTAGAGTCACAAGTTAAATTGAAAACTAACAATGGACAATGGACACTGAAAATAGAAGTACCGAAAATAAAGTTGAAAGCATCAAACGAGGATCAAGGAGATAGTTCCATGCATTGGTCCTCCCCATGCATCCACTGCGTGAAGCCATCAGGATCACCAATGGGAGTGTCGCTATTTGAGTTAGAGCCACTCTCATGAGTGACCTGTTGATGTAATTGTAACTTCGAAATGTATTCACTTGTATATCTTATGTATTATACCTCGATGTTTATTCCGGGAAGTGTTTGTAATGTAATTGAGTCATGTCATGCCCCGATGTTCTGATCGGGAGTTTCTATAATGTAAACAAGTCATGTCAAGTCATTGTGGGTAACCCTCCTATTGTTCAAGGGTTAAAGTCCCCGCAGTTGTGGGCTCCTAGGGTTATTAGACTATCCTAGAGAAGTCGGCCCTAGGAGAGTTATTGTAAGTCGGAGCAATAGTCCCCACCATTGTGTTAAGGATAACCCTCCTTGTTGGTCGGAGGGGCAAAGTCCTCACAAGTTGTGGGGCACTAGGGTTATTAGACTCTCCTAGAGATGTTGGCTCTAGTAAGTAATTGTTAAGTGAGGCCAACATGATGGAGTGGACATTAAGTGAACGGAAGAATATAAATAGAGAGTGAGCCTCTCTATTTATCATACACACACTCACTCATTGGGGTGCATGAGTGAGAGAGAGAAGTTGCTGGGACAAGAGAGAGACTACTGCTGTCGGGAGATCATCTTTATGTTTTTGGGTTTTACTTTTGGTGCTGATTCTATCTCCGAGGAAGTTGCGGGGTTTTCTTCTTTATGGTTTCCCCGAGGAAAATTCTTTGTGTCTCTTGTCTCTTGTGTTTATTGCTGTGCATGTTATTCTCTCAGTTAAAGATCCTAAGATCATAATGCTAGCTTGAATGATAAAAATCTAACATGGTGTCAGAGCTAACCTGAGAAGAAGACATTGTGCAGCTGCAGAAGCTAGGGCTTCTTACTTTTTGGGTCTCTCTCCACAATCCATCAGCAAAAGTATGCTAGGCTAACTCTCCATTGAAGGGTGCATCTTTCTGTTGAAGCGGAATTCAATTCCGAGCATTTTCAGTTTTCGATGCGGGAAATTAGGGCTTTCTACAGAAGAGGAATTTTTGAGTGAGCCCAGCATAGGATTGATCTCCTCATCAAAATCGAAGTTTAGAGACCTGGGTCAAGATTTTTGGTTAGGTATAACTACGAGAAAGTTAAACCCTAGTTTGACCCCGGGCCGGAAAAACCCTAAAATACTAAAACTGCTAAGTTTTGGTACATTCGCTATAGCTCGGGATTGGAGAAGGCTCAGGAGCTAAAACTTTCACAGGCCGAAGATAGAATCCTTATTTACACTGTATCCAAAATTCAGCCTCAGATTCACTATATTCTAGGAGATATGATCCCTCCAAGTTAGGGTTCTAGCCTCTTCCAGGATTCATCCCTAAACAGGACACCTGGGGAGAATTGCTATATCTCAGGCTTCAAAGGTCCAAATGAAATTCCTGAAGATGTTCCAGAAAGGGCACGGACTGTACTTTCTATGGTTCGAGTTTCAGACCTAGAAGATGAAACAGTGACACGTGGCAGTCCGTACAACTTCGCTATGCTGAACAGTCCTGAAACAGGTCACCTTGGGAAAACGATCATAAGTCCCAATGGGTGAAACCAATTCTGATGAAACCTATGGTGTTGGAACAGGGACAGGCGAGGCTACCTCAGTGCGAAGTTTCAGACACAGAGGAGCAACAATTTCAGAGATGCCGCAGAAACAGTAGCAGGCATTTCTGCAGAAGAAATTGAAAAACTAGGGCTTACTGTTTCAGGAGCTTCTCTCCACTGTTTTTTAGAAAATGAGTACATTGGACAACTCACCTTGAAGAGGTCTATCTTTCTATCCAATCAGATCTGAAAAATTCCAAGTTTTGAAAAT
The DNA here is from genome assembly GCA_001517045.1 of Pseudotsuga menziesii. Classification (NCBI taxonomy): domain Eukaryota; kingdom Viridiplantae; phylum Streptophyta; class Pinopsida; order Pinales; family Pinaceae; genus Pseudotsuga; species Pseudotsuga menziesii. The sequence goes on from LPNX010111782.1 coordinate 317,273, forward strand.
TAGGGTTTCTCTGACAAACCCTAGATTAGCTAGCTCCGGAACCAGGACGGACACCTCAAATCGGTAAGATCTAATCTTTTGCTATTTTCATTTGAGGTTCTCATTTCAAAGTGATCTATCACATCAGCTTGATGATAAGCTTGGTGAAGTTGACAACTCCCAAGCATGGAAGTATAGGATTTCACTAGTTCTTGAAGGAAATGAATTGGACACCTACATAAGTAAAGAGGTTCCAGTTCCAGAGGGAGATGAGGCTAAAGCCTTACTCAAGAAGAACTTGGTCAAGAAAAGAAGATCATTGCTAATTCAATAGAGGATCACCTTTATACCACAAGTGTCTTCCCTAAAGACACCTGAAGAGATGTTTGATTCCTTGACCAAGCTATTTGAAGGGAAGAACATAAATCAGAAGATGACTTTGAGAAAACAATTGTAGAATGTGAAGATCCAGAATGCAGAGACCATACAATCATACTTTACGAGGGTCTCTCAAATCAAAGAACAACTTGTAGTAGTAGAAGAAGAAGTGGAAAATGCAGAAGTGGTGATAGCCACCTTGAATGGCCTCCCAGGATCATGGGATTCATTCATGCGAGGAATGTGTGCTAGAAGGAAGTGATTACTTTCAGCAGACTCTGGGAAGAAGAAGAAGCTCGACTCATAATAAGAGAAGAGAAGATGGGAGCAACTGAAGAACAAGCTCTTACCATCCAAAGAAGATCCCTCAAGCGATGAGGAATACGAAGAACTCAACTCTTGAAGAAGCTCTTATCCATCTTAGCATTTGGATAAGAAACGATGCTATTATGAATGAAGAAGATGATGAAGACGAAGGCTCAAGAAGGAGTCTACCCACGAAACAAATAAAGATAAGTATTCAATTGTCATTTCATGATATTGTTTTTGTTATGCATTCGTTTATATACAGTTGATGTATTATGCATGATATAATGCTTGCATTAATAACAGTATACTACTAATATGCATGTAATGGGTAAGTAGCTCATGGTGCTATACAACTCTCCATTGCTACTTATCTAGAATGGAACCTCTTTGCTGACATATTGGATTAGTGCACAATCTCAATGTTGTCCTGGTAGAGATGGAAGGCATCTAGAAAGTTTCCGTGAGATATGGATGAATGTTGTATTGGCTAAAATAGTTGCATGATCATATATTTATGCATAAGAATTTGTCATTATGAATATGCCTTATGAAATGTTTCTAACCATACAACTAATGCATTTGACTTGTAGGAAAGATCGCGTAAAAACGCCTACAAGCAAAGAAGGATGAGACTTGTTCCGAAGAACAAGTGACGACAGTTCAAGATGAAGAATAATATGCCGAATGGAGCGACATCATTGATGCAGAACCTTCCAACCATGAAGAAGTAACCAAAGGGAAGACCAGTTCAAGAAGAATGATGTCTAGGATGCAGTATCGATACATGAAGGGAAGTTCGTAGTTCCATCATGCAGTAGATGGAAGCATCGTGGGATACAAGGCAAGATTCGTAGCACAAGGCTTCTCACGAAAAGAAGGCATAGACTACAAAGAGACATTTGCAGCCAGTGGGAGTTAAGACACATGATAGGAAGAATCATGTGTGCAAATGAAAAAATGCCTTGTACGAAGTCAGAAGACACCCATGGGATAACACATACATGATGAGCTTGATGAAGATCTTAACCTTTGCTACAAGGTTGAAGATGAAAGTCTATAGAGGATGACAAGCTCACAGATGGGTGCGAGAAGAACTTTTTGAAAAAGTTCAAGATAGAGGTTCTTGGTATCCAGTGATCCTAGATGGATACATAGATTATTAGTAGCAGAGAAAGCTACTTGTCACTCCAGTACAGAATGTTTTAGTGCATAGAGTACGAAAGACAGAAGGAGAATGATGCTTTGCTTCAGAGAGAGTGACTGCAGAAGATCCTGAGGTTCGACATGGTATGACAGGATGGATAGATTATTGATGACTCTAGGCTTTACTGAGAGTAAAGCGGATTCCAACCTTTGCTTCAAGGTTGAAGGAAGAAGACCAATGATGCTCCTGTTATGTGTCGATGCACTATTTTCTAGGAATGGAGGTGTGGCAGAATACGGATGGAATCTTCCTTGGATAAGGGAAGTATGCAGTAGAGATCCTGAATAGGTTCAAGATGATGGACTGAAAAGCCATGACCACACCTATGGCATTGAACTTGAAGCTATTGAGTGATGCTTCATCAGAAGCGGTTGATGCTACGGTGTATCGTCAGATGATTGGGTCCTTGATGTACCTAATGAACACGAGACCAGATATTTGCTTTGCTGTGAACACCTTGAGCCAGTTCCTGACAGATCCGAGACATGTTCACTTGATTGCTGCAAAGCATATTCTGAGGTACCTGAAGGGTACAGTTGATTATGGGCTCAAGTATGAGATGAATTAGAAGATTAACCTGGAGGGTTATGTTGATTCATATTGGGCAGGCAGTGCCATCGATAGGAAGAGCAATTTAGGGTGTTGCTTCAGTATGGGATCAGGTGTGATCTCTTGGTTTAGCAGGAAGCAATCCTGTGTGGCACTGAGTACAGCTGAAGCAGAGTATGTCGCAGCTTGTTCAGCTAGTTGTGAGGCAGTATGGCTGAGGAAGCTACTATCAGATTTATTTGATCTCTAGTTGTATGCTACTTGTATATATTGTGACAACCAGAGTTGTGTGAAGTTGTCGGAGAACCCGGTGTTCCATGACAAGTCGAAGCATATCGAGATCAAGTATCACTATATCAGGGATATGGTGCAGAGGGGAGCAGTGAAGCTCCAGTATGTTGTGATGGACGAATAGATAGCTGATGTGTTGACAAAGCTATTAGCTAGAGTGAAGTTTGAGTACTTCAGGGAGAAGCTTGGTGTTCTCCAGATTGAGGTTCCCTCCAAAGGGAAGTGATGAGTCCGTGAGCCATTTTGACATGGTGAGAGGATTGGCTCCTTCCATGGTTAGATGTAAGGGCTGAGCCATTCTGTCATGGTGAGAGGATTAGTTCCTTCCATGTCAGATGTGAGCGCTGAGCTATTCTGATGTGACTGTAGGATTGGTTCCTACATGATCAGATATAAGCACTGAATGCCATTCTTGGAATGGAGGCACCTGGTTAGTTACCAGGAAAGCTCAGTATGGGACCGAGGGCCATTCTGATGTGACTGTAGGATTGGTTCCTACATGATCAGATGTGAGTGCAGAGCCATTCTGAGGCGATTGTAGGATTGGTTCCTACAATGATCAGATGTAAGTGCAGAGCCATTCTGAGGTGATTGTAGGATTGGTTCCTACAATGATCAGATGTAAGTGCAGAGCCCTTTCGGCATGGAGGATTGGTTCCTCACATGGTCGAATGCAAGTGCTGGGCCTTTCTGACAGGGTTGTGGGATGTGTTCCCACATAGTCAGATGTGAGTGCTGGGCGTGCCTTTCTGATATGATTATAGGATTGGTTCCTACATGATTAGATGTAAGTGTTGGGCAAGCCATTCTGACTTAGGGTCAGATATAAGTGCTGGAAAATACCTATATGGAGGCTAGGCCTACAACCAGCATGAAAAAGGGATGGCTCTGTAGAACTTCCTGTGACGAGAAGAATCAAGAGATAGCACCTGCGATGATGATCCAACAGAGATGTTCCAGATCCAGTGATGATGTCCTCGTGATGATCCAGATCGAGTGATGATCCAAATCTAGTGATGATGTCCCCGTGATGATCCAGATCGAGTGATGATCTAGATCCAGTGATGATGATCCAGATCGAGTGATGATCCAGATCCAGATGAAGATGACTTGAAGATGACAAGGACTCGATGATGATCCAGATGATACAGAAAAGAAGACTTGTGCTAATAAATTGTGTCGAGAGAATACCTTCCTAGTTAAGAGGGAGTGTTGATGTAATTGTAACTTCGGAATGTATTCACTTGTATATCTTATATATTATACCCCGATGTTTATTCCGGGAAGTGTTTGTAATGTAAATGAGTCATGTCATGCCCCAATGTTCCGATCGGGAGTTTCTATAATGTAAACAAGTCATGTCAATATTGTGGGTAACCCTCCTATTGTTCAAGGGTTAAAGTCCAGGCAGTTGTGGGGCCCTAGGGTTATTAGAATATCCTAGAGAAGTCGGCCTTAGGTGAGTTATTGTAAGTCGAGGCAATAGTCCCCACCGTTGTGTTAAGAATAAACCTCCTTGTTGGTCGGAGGGGCAAAGTCCCCACAAGTTGTGGGGCACTAGGGTTATTAGACTCTCCTAGAGATGTCGGCTCTAGTAAGTAATTGTTAAGTGAGGCCGACATGATGGAGTGGACATTAAGTGAACGAAAGAATATAAATAGAGAGTGAGCCTCTCTATTTATCATACACACACTCACTCATTGGGGTGCATGAGTGAGAGAGAGAAGTTGCTGGGGCAAGAGAGAGACTACTATTGTCGGGAGATCATCTTTATGTTTTCAGGTTTTACTTTTGGTGCTGATTCTATCTCTGAGAAAGTTGCGGGGTTTTCTCCTTTATGGTTTCCCTGAGGAAAATTCTTTGTCTCTTGTCTCTTGTGTTTATTGCTGTGCATGTTATTATCTCAGTTAAAGATCCTAAGATCATAATGCTAGCTTGAATGATAAAAATCTAACATGACCAATGGCACACCAACCAAACCATGTTTTTTTTGTTTTTTAAGTTATGAAAAAAAATTGAAAATCGTGAGGGGGCGTCTGGGTGTTCCCTTATTTCATGAGGGGATGCCCAGATGCCCCCCACCTCTCCGGGACATTCCTTGTGTGTTTCCTCGAGTTTCCGATAAAAGGGGATGTGGGGAAACGTTTCCCAAGGATTCCCCAAGCCCCCGAAGCGTGGGAAACGAGGGGAGTGCACCCTCGACCTTGGGGGACGCATCCCCGTGGAACAATGTTTTTTTCCAATTTAAGGAGAGCAAAGTTTTACAGCATGCTACATGTCCAATTTGTCAAACACGGTTATGAAATTTTTACTTGAAATGTTGTGTCCTATCTACTATGCCATGCGATTGGTAATTGGAGCTTGCAAGCTTTAGATATAATACTTTTTCCTAGAACACCTTTTTGGGACTAGTGTTTGGACTAGGAAAATACCCCAACTTTCATAGACTGTAAACCCAAACTTATAGCGAATCATGACTTGGAATGTTTGCCATAGGTACTTTGATATGTCTCCTGAGGTTCCCAAAATTTTTGTTGTTTGAAACTTTTCCAAATTTTTTTATAGCAAAAATGGTTTTGATACCGAATGTTATGGACCTAATTCCCAAAATAACATAAAAATAGAAAGAAAGAGTAACTCCAAATCTTGATAATGAATAAAGAGAATCAACAAGAGACCTCTTTGAGGGCGCACCCTCCGTTTACTATATATCAAATGCACACGATGAGACGACCCTAAAACAACTAAGTCTCCTTGGTATATATAAAGGAGACAAAGGGCACAATTACACTTAAGGTCCTAGCCAACCAATAAAGACAAAATTAATATAGTAATAGAAATGTAATGTCACAATATCTAGGGCACAATAGTCTTCTCCCTCACTTGGTTGAGACATCTCTCAAAAAGGGAATAAGATCAAGAGCGGGATAGGTTTTTGAAACCATGTTGTCCGAGAGGGAAAAGCTATTACACCATCATCCTTCTCTCGAGCTACCTAATGGGAAATGGTTGCTAAGTTATTCAATCCCTGGAGGGATATGACCTTTGGTAAACCGACTTGCTTTTTTTTGTGCTTGCCAAAGAAGGTGCTACTACACCTTCATTGACTACCTAAGAGATGTCTATTACAGGTGATGAAGAAGGGCGTTTTAGGCCATCAAAGAAGGTGCATCATGTAATCTTAGCAGATTTTCCATTGACATGTGAACCCCTAGTAGGAAACCTTAAGCTGACAAGATCCATATTACCATTTAAGCTAAGAGTCAAAGTAGTGCTGTCAAAACAATGTCAAGAATAAGGCCCATGGAGAGTTCCTACAGATCTCTGAATTGAGGGGATTGGTGTTGAGTGTTTTAGTTCCAAGAGATGTTGAAAAAACATTTTGACTTGTACCAAACAATTGAGATGATGAAGATGAACTTTAAGAGCTCTTTGGCTCATGTCATTAGAACAAAGAGACAAAATTCCCACAGCTATATTTGGGAGCGCACAATGCCATAGTGGTTCAGTCTACTTATGCCACAACAATATAAATCCTAGTCACTGCCACCATCTTCCAATGTAAAGTCATCGTGCAATATAAAATTACATGCCTTCCGAAAATTGAAAAAATGGTGGGCGTTCCTTGTTGAATAACCATCTATACATAGTCTCTTGGATGAAATTCAATGTAGTGGAAATCTCCGCAAGGCCATAAGAATTAAGCCTTTATAATCATAATCTTTCTTGGTAAATATTATAGTGAAGCTCAAGAAAATGACAGTTACATCAATTCTTATATAAATGATACATCCAATTCCTGCATCTTTTGTTTCCAAAGAAAGGCCGCAAACATACGCATGCGCTCTGAAACATACACAACTTAAGCTTTTGGCTAGCTCTTTCAGTGTCATGTGCTTGTGTCATAATGCTTGAAATCGTTATGGGATGGCATGCATATGATTCCCATGTTCTTGGTTATCCTTGCTTGGCAATTGAGTCCTTGTTTGATGATCCTCAATTTAGTTCAATGTGACTTGCAGATATCTTACCATTGCTACCTCTGCACATTTATCATTGAATTTGACAGAAAATTAGAAGTTGTTATGGGAGCAGTTGGATAATTTGAATTATAAATTGTGCCTTCATTTCAATAGGGAGTACAAGGTGTTGCTGTCCATATTCAAGGAGAGGCACAAATATTTGATGGTGGTTGTATTGGGTAGTTTTACATGCAATTCAACATAACATATTATTTTGAAGTTGAACATATATTAACTTATACTTTCCTTTTGGGTAAGTGGCAAATGCTTAGAGAAACCTTTGCACAGTCAAGAGCTTCAGCATATAGTAGCATATAGTGTGGACTTCCTTTGGCTTAAGTGCCAAGTCAAAGTGGTAGCTATTCTAACAAAATGCTCTGGACTTGCACCCAACCTCACCCATTTGAGACTTATTCCATTTGGATAAGGAAAACCACAACTAAAATGAAACTTCGAAGTGGTAGCTATTGTACCAAAATGCTCGGGACTTGCAACCAAGCTCATCACTTTGAGACTTATTCCATTAGGATAAGGAAAACCACAACTGAAATGAAACTTTGGTAGGTAGCTTAACTTATATTATGTTTTTTTAAAACTAAAAACATTGAACACTTTACTGTCATATATTATATAATGTTGATTGGTCAAATTTAGTCAGAGTACTTTGTACTTAGTTTATTGCATGACATATACAAATTCTACATGTACAAGTTGTGATTGTTTTCAATATTTTATCACAAGATGTACACTCCAAAAAATTAATATACATAATAATAATAATAAGTTTTGAGGACCTGTCCATTGGTTGTAGCTTGGGTGGTTGGGAGGAATGATTGTTACCCTCTCCACCCAGTTTCAATTCTTGCAACTGACATGTTTGCTCTTGTTGAGCCCCTTTCTAATAAATGAGTGGATTATGTAATCTAGCCATACCTGGATTCTTGTGTTGGAATAGCAGGTGTTGGCATATTTTCCGGTGGAATAGCCCTCTAACAAATGGTGAACCATCTTTTAAAAAAACAAAGTTTTGAGGACCTAGAGGAGAAATATGGTTTAAATTTGCTGGTGATCTTGGTAAAATAACCAACATCTTAGGAGAAGCACATGCTCTTTATAAGCTTCTAGATTTATCCATTATAGAGGGCATTATGGGCATTAATTTTATCCACAATTAATTTTTAAACAGTCATAGTTTATATTATGAGGGGCAAGGCAGTGCCAATGAACATAAATTTGACGAATTAGTATTTTGAAATTTGTTTTTTTTTAGATTTCCATAATGTCACCTTCACCTTTACTAACAATCTTAACATTTACTGCTTGGGTTGTACAGGTTGCTTGCAATCTGTTTTTGGCCTTTTTTCCATTAGAATAGAAAATGCAGGTTTAAGATGCCCACTTCCTGTTGACGATGCTCAAATTCTAGGAGTTGTAAGCCCTAAGCATTTTAGAAGGGTAAGGCTTCACTTTGTCATTTAAGAAGCTTTCCTGTCTGTATTTACATAGTGCATAAAATAAGTTGTTGTTGTACTGTGGCCAGGTGGTTCTTATGACAGCCTCAAGTTTAAGAAAAGAACATCTTGCAAATAAGATGACTAGCTTGGCGATTCCTATCAATAATGAAGAGGAATTGCCAACTTTTAGCTCTGAAATTTGCAGTTCTAGAAATTGGGCACGGCCAAATGGTGGATCTGGTCCAGCATCTTGGCAGGTTAGAAATTGCACTGTATTGGTCTATGGTGGAGTAAAGTAATCTTATACTGCATTTCCTCTGATGAATATTTTTTCTACCTTTACATGGAGATCTATCCTCTTAATTGTATGTTTGATGAGGTGATAATGGCAGATGTCACCTGTTAATCGCATCGAAGAGTTGAATTCCTGTGAGCCCGCCTCTGGGGAAATACTGTTGCAGAAGCTGGAAGAAGTTGGGAATTCAGTCAAGGTTTAACTACTAGACATGATAGTCTATCACTTTTCTATGTTGCTTGCTGGTTCTTGTTGGTATATATAGTGATTCTTAGATGTATTTCTTGTAGATAAATTATTGTTTACTTACATTGATGATTGAGTGTGTATGTGTCTCTTACCTTACAAAATACTTGGTAATGCAGAGAGTGGAAATTCTCATTGAGAACCAACAATATCAAACAAACGAAGGTGAAAATGCTACTTGATGGGCACATTTGATGCAATTGGAGGCTAATTAATATTTCATTATGTAACTTTGTAACTTTGTATAGCGATTGACCTACATGTTCATGAGGATCACATCACTTATCTTATGTTTCTAGCTTAAACCTACGGTGAATTGGTTTTCAAGGTTATCTTTAGCTTATCTTGTTGTCTCATCGGTTGAACAGCACATGGCAATAACATTACTAGTTTCTAGGGATTTACATTCATCTGGGATCACCCATAGTTTATCTTATGTTTGGGAGAATACTGTAGTGATCAAATCAGTATAGAGTTCTTTTATGAAATTGAGATATTATTTCCTTGTATTGTAGAACTGATACTTTGAATTTGTTATCTCTAAATGCAGATTTTCTTCTGCAACCATTATCTAGTCTAAGTTTCATCAGACTATTGTTATCAGATTATTAGTTAGATTTGGAGTGCATTTGAACCTTCAACTCAGCTTTAGTCTTCCCTCTTGTCAGGACTGAAACCTAAAACAGGCTTTAAAATAATGGCAAGATGGTGGTTCCTTCTTGGTTAGAAAAACCATTATGAACAAAAAGTTTAACTTAACAACTTCAAAGAGACTATATGATCTGTTGGGTATGAATAAAGCATGGGGAAGGGCAGGAGCAACAGAACTCAAAATATACTAGGAAATCCTATAATACATGTAAGAGGTACACAAAATAACACAATATTATATTGGGTAACTAGTGCACATATTACAATGTAGTTCACCTCTTTATATACTGATGTTCACTAAGCAAGTCATTTCCACTTATGAATGTGGGATAAATTTCTTAACACATAAAGAGAACATTAGCCCAAATTCCCAACCTAAAGTCAAAGCGACTTTATTACATAATAAACTTTATTTTCTAACACCCATTCTTAAGGCTTACAATGAAGAAAAACTGGCATAAGCATAATAATTTCTCACACATGCATTATGTCAAATACTTTGAATGTCTAGGGTTTTAATTAAAATTTGCTCATAATCTTTGAAATTAAAACCACAAATCCAAAGGGACTTCTCAAACACTAAATATGAAGCAAACACATTGTACACAGATGTTTTGGTCAAATGACTGGGAAAAACCCCAACTTAGGGAAAACCCTGAAGAAGAATTTCTCATTAAGAAGGGTTCTCAGAAATTTTTTCAACAGAAGAAAATTATTTCTTCAACCCCCACTGACAAAATTCCAAACATTAAATAACAACAAATTACCTTGTTTTCTATGCAAACTGTCAGCTGTACGACCTGCTGTACTACCCCCACACGTGTTGTACGACTTGTACTTCCTGCTGTACATTCTACCTTGAAAACTGTGCCCATGTGTGCATGCAATTAATGTTATATGGACTGTACAACTAACATTTGATGCACACCAATTTTTTCTTGGGAATTGTGCCCTCACATGTGTGATTGTACTTGTTGTATGACTGCAATAAATGCTACAGGTTGCCTTGGAAAATGTGTTGTTGCTCCTCTTGGAAATCATGCCACTACTGCTAGGGTATGTCTTCTGTCTACTTCACATTCTTCTTCTTCCATTTCTGATGGTAAGTGTGTCCTTCAACGCCCTTTCACTTTATCTTACACTTGAATTTTGTAACTACCATTCCTAACTACCCTTATCTAGGGTTGAGATTTAATTACAAGATCAAGGATCATTATTACATTCACTTTTAATAATTAATGAACATTCATAATTAAATTCATTAATGATTAAATACATCATTAAATGGCCCACTTTATGAAGTACAAAACAAAAATCACTTTATTTATATAAAAAACACGTTTTACATAAATATACAAAGGACAAAGCCTTTACAAGTCCTTCTCATCTCACTCACACCAAAAATATGAGAAAAGACCTTCAGAGTTATCATTTTCCAACACTCTCTCTTAACGAGGAAGGTCCACAACACCATTTGTATCTCCACCTCTGAATCCTAATGCAACACCCTTCTGCTTTGGAATCCTTCTCGGATACAAGTGCCCAACTCCATACTGGAACTTTGAAGCATGAGACTCCACCTGAGCCTCATCCACCTGCTCATCACCACAATCACTGGACTGGCTGAGTCTTCTGCTAGTGCTTCGGAGAGAACCACTCTCCTCACCAGAAGAAATGTAAATCACATGTCGATCATGTGCATCTCCTGTCTCACCCTCTGACTTTGGCAACCACCCACTTGTTCCTGGATGTACAACATGCCCTCTCAAAACATATAATCTGTCCTTGCGATCACCTAACAAAATGGTAGTACCAACTGGCTGATTTCTCTGACACAAGAAAATATGACCAGATCTCACCATCATTCCATAAACCTCATCCTCAAAGGATGACACTGAGAGTTTGCTAACTCTCATCCCAAGAACAAAGTGAACCTCGCGTGTCTCCAAGACCTCACCAAGTCTAGTTGGAACCTGATTGCTCCAACCCCTCGTATCGCCACTTGTGGATTGTCGATATCCGTCTAAACATAGTGTCCTGGTCCCAGCTCCGTGACAATCTGAAAGACATCATAGACTTCAGTCATGTGTCGGGTTGATCCATTGTCAACAACCCAGACATGCTCAAAGGAACAAATTCCTATACTAAAGTCAATGGAAACTAGAGAAAATTCCTGCTTGAACTTTGCTGCAAAGTCTTCTACTACTGTAGTTGTTACTGAATCCTTCTTTGTCTTCCCTTTCTTCTTCTCAGGACACTTAGAGGCATAGTGTCCCATCTGACCACACTGATAACACTTGACATGACTCATGTCTTTCTTCTTTTTATTTGCTTTTGTTTCAAGTGCCACTTTTTGCTCCACTTCTTCACTGGCTTGACCACCATGAGATCCCTCCCAGATCTCCTCTTGAGTAAAATCATCTCACAATCTAAACCAATTGGGAAGCTTTTCTCTGCATACAATGCATTTCACAAAAATGTCCAACTTCTTGGTGAATCCCTTCAGGGTTATCTTCACTAACTCTGAATCAGGAAAAATCTCTCCCACCACTTCCAACTCGTCCTTGACTTGTACCACACGAGTCATGTAGGAGGCTACGTCCTCATTCTTATTCATTTTGACATTGTGTAGCTTTTCTTTCAGTGCCATCTTGTGATTCTCGTTTTGGGCTTCAAACAATCGGTTCAAAGTATCCCACATCCCTTTAGTTGTTTTCTTTGCTACTAAATGTGGAATGAGATGATCCTTCACTCCATCTAGGATCACTCTCTAGGCCCTAGCTTCAAGAGCTTTAAACTCTCCAAGCTCATCCTTATCTATTGGTTTGATCATCTTAGAGTTTGCAAATCTCCAATTTTTTCACTCTTTCAATATGACAATAATTCTTACTTTCCATGGGATATAGTTGGATATCCCATCCAACCTATCCTCGAACCGTATGTTCATAATTGGGAAAACAACTTACAACAACAATAACAGAAATACAACCACAACACTTCTTCTGCACTTCTTTACTGTGAAACACAAGCTTGCTTAATACTTCAGTATCGTTCTGATTCCATGAAGAAAAGCTAGCGCATTATGTCAAATACTTTGAATGTCTAGGGTTTTAATTAAAATTGCTCATAAACTTTGAAATTCAAACCACAAATCCAAAGACACATCTCAAACATTGAATATGAAGCAAACACTTTGTACATAGATGTTTTGGTGAAATGACTAGGCAACCCTGAAGAAGAATTTGTCATTAAGAAGAGTACTCAGAAATTTTTTCAACATAAGAAAATTTCAACCCTCACTAACAATATTCTAATAAACATTAAATAACAACAGTAAACTACCTCTTTTTTTGTGCAAACTGTCAGCTATATGACCCCCACACTTGTTATACGGCTTGTACTTCTTGATGTACGTTCATCCTCGAAAATTGTGCCCACATGTGCCTGCAATTAATGTTGTATAGACTGTACAACTAGCATTTAATGCACATCATTTTTTTCTTGGGAATCGTGCCCTCACACTTGTGACTGCACTTACTATACGACTACAATAAGTGCTACAGGCTGCCTTGGGAAATGTGTTGTTGCTCCTCTTGAAAATCGTGCCACTACTGCTAGGGTATCTCTCCTGTCTTCTTCACATTCTTCTTCCCTTTCTAATGGTGAGTGTGGCCTTCAATGTCTTTTCACTTTGTCTTAACTTCAAATTTGTAACTACCATCCATAACTACCCTAATCTAGGGATGAGAATTAATTACAAGACCAAAGGTCATTATTACATTCACTTTTAATAATTAATGAATATTCATAATTAAATTCATTAATTATTAAATACATCATTAAAATGACCCATTTTATGATGTGCACAACAAAAATCACTTTGTTTATATGAAAGAAATTTTTTACATAAATATCCAAAGGACAAAACCTTTACAAGTCCTCATCACACTCATTCCAAAAATATGAGAAAGGACCTTTAGAGTCATCATTTTCCAACATACAATAATGAAAGACAACATACTAAGTGAAGACACATTGACTGAAAAGCTAAAACATTATGACCAAAAACATTTTTTAGAAGCTTCTTCCTTGAAAACAATTCCTGCATTATGTAGCGCTCTATCAAGTAGCCTCATATCTCTTGTAAATGTGTAGCTCCCAAGTTGAATTCTCGAGTTCTTGGATTCTACCTCCTCTAACTTTCGAATTACGAATTTTTTGAATTGAATTATTGGACAACAATCCACATGCATGTCTCATAACTTCACGGGGAATAATTCTCGAGATCCGCAAACTCTCAAGCTAATTGGGCAACCATCCATGTTGAGTTGTATTTACATTTGATCACATCCTGTCTTTGAAGTGTAGACTTCTTAAAATGCATAGGAGGCCCTTTCTTAAGTAAGATTGATGCTAGGCTCGGGTGGACACACACAAAAGTCCCAATTCCAAAGCATTAACCAACTCTTCATCTTCGTAACCAGTGATTTACCTCTCTACCGAGGATTAGTATGATGCCCATAACTTCAACCAACCATAGCTAAATAAGCCAATTTCATAAGGAAAGAAGAATTCAAAAGACTACAGGAATACACAAAGTGTGTAGTGAGGAACAAAAGAACCACAAACGTACTTTGTTTATGGTTTTTCACCTGTAACCTTCCAAAACGCATTCACCATTTTCCTGGAAATGTTGAGCAAGACTTGTTTGACTTGGCCATGGTTAAATGGATGCCAATTTCTTTCTTTTTGGGAGCAAACAGTCAACAAGACGAACATCGATATTCTATAGTAGTCTTTTGACACACCATATATTGCTTTGGATTGAATAATCACCATTTAATCTTCCTTGGATTGTTTTCTTGGTTGTCTTAGTCAAGCATGGAATCCACACGCATAACCGACGCTCCAATTAGATGCTTTGTTTGCTAACAAGCTTCTGCTTTCATTTACATGCCATTATCTACAACCCATCAATCAAATAGATATTAAATCTATAGCAACCGAATGCCACCGTTGTAAATACGATTGAGTGCTTAGTGACAAACTTGTCAAATACATTCTAACTGGTCTATCAAAGAACCATGACTTAAGAAATCGTAACCTATGGCAACACATTCTCCTCTAATTTCCAAACTTGTTTTCTATGAGACAAATAAATAACAATAGTTCACAATCTTCTTACCATATTTCTTTTAGCGATACATAAAAACCTTTGACTTTTACTCATCCAACGACCTCTTCAATTACTCCCGACTTTGCAGACAAATACAACTGTTTGCTCTAATCGCTTCTTCCTAAACCGAACTTACTGTTTGGTTTTTTCCTTTCTCCTTGTTATAACTAGATCTCGTTCTTAGTTTATTGGTTCTTTTTGTCCTAATTTTCAAATTTTGATTTACTGTGATTTTATATTTTAAGTTGTTTGTGAAGATTTTAGTATTAAATACATTTTGATTTTTGATTTTAGGTTTTACATAATTTTGATGATTTAGGTTTTTTTTTTTTGGTTTTTAAGGTTCTTTCTTAGGCTTATTAGTCATGTATACCTGTCTTTAAGGTTTTTAAACTTATAATAAAGAGGAGTTTGAGTTTTGTGCTTGGTAACTAACCTTCTTTTTGAAGCCTTATGTTTAAAAATATGCAAAAAAGATTCCTGTAACGCATGAGCGATGGTCAAAGAAGGGCAGTGCTACAAAAATCTCATTTTTCGAAATCATGGAAAATAATGGTTTCGCTATGTAATCGAAAGCATAAGGACTTGTTTTACACTTGTGAAGATGGAGTGATACGTGTCTAGAGCTCAGTAATCATGGTGACATGTGTATGAAATGAGGAAATGGTTATGGAGGAGAATCGTGGCTGTAGGAAAGCTGAGTTAGTGGAATGTTTTGAACACATATGATAGTGCGTGCTCTGAATCCATTTAATCATAACGACAGGTGAACGAGCAGTTGCCAAGATGATCGAAGATCGTGGGTTCACCTTTTGTTTTTAATTGGACAAAATTATTAAAGGAACTGGGGTGTAATAGTGGTTGTTGAAGACAAAACCGTGGAGGTTTGTCCGATATGTATGAGGACAAGATAGCGCATATTCAACATTTTAAATCATCATTGTGACAGGGGCAATTAATAAATTGCGAGTTTATGGTCCCGATTGTCCCGAAACTTGAAGAGTCCGTGGATGAGTAGATTAGAGGAGCAGACAATGAAAATCAGGAGCAGATTTCAAAGAATATAACAGAGACCCTTGAAGAAGATATAAAGCAGGAAGAAGACATAATTACTTTAGAGAAGAATCAGATTTCTATAAGTATACAAGAAGAAATAGTGGAGGTTCATGTACCAGATAAGCTGAAGATTGATACCCTATAGAGTTCAAATGAAAAAACTAATGGAGAGCTGGTTATATTAGGATTTAGAGGTGAGGTTGTACAATTCTCAAATGTTAAATATCAAGACAAATATTTTGTAATGCTAGGAGGAGTAGAAATGAGATGGAGATCAAATCCAGTAGCAAAAGAAGCCCTTGAAATAAAAAATAAAATGCATAGTTATGCTCTGTTTATTTTCCTGTTTTGGTCATTGCAATTGAACATGGATTACGAGCTGATGGAAATGAATTTTAGAAAACAAAAGGAGGTTTTTGTTCACAAGAGACCCATTAACAAAAACCTCTCTCAGTTTTGCAACATCTATCAAGGTTTGAAAGATTCGATTTAATCTTTACAGTCTTTTTTTCAGGGTTTTAAAATATTTAATATTTTCCTGTTTTAGTCTTCATCTTGCGGGGCATATTCTGATTTATTGGAGAAGCATTTTTAAAAACCAAGAGAGGTTTTTTTCCATCACGGATTCATTCACAAAAAATCTCTTAGTTTTTACATAGGTATCCCGGATCGAGAGATATGGGGGCTTTTTTGAGACCCATTTTTCAGAAATTCGCCAAATTTCCCAGAAATCCGATTTTGCTATTTTTAGCTAATTAGTTTTTAATCTTTGAAAGTTGGTTAGTGTAACTGCTAAGTAGTTTCAAATTCAACCTAAAGAAGTGAATATGGAACTACTTCATGATATATCTTTGTAATTATATAAAGGGGAGAGGCATACAATGCAGGGGTTGGAAGTTTAGTTCAAGGAGAGGCTTTTTGAAGCTCATACATTTAAAGATAAGACTATTGTACTCTTATGTAAGTTTAAGACTGTAATTGATCATATATATGCTAATAATCCCTATTTTACTCTTATACTGTTTTCATTTCTAATCTTTTTGGTTACTGATTCTGCAATTTCATTTCTTGTGTAAAGTCTTATTCATGCAAATGCTTGTGGTTTTGTGGATGAAAAAAGTATTTCTTGTGTAATGTATATGGTTTATTTAGAGTGTTTGATCTCCAGATCTTAAACTTGTTCATAATTTAGTTATGGAATTGGCTTGTTTCTGTTCATTACCTTCTTGTGTATAAATATTCAGACCAAAACCCTAAAACCTATTTTATTTACTTTTACTTTTGAGATTGTGTTGGCTTGTTCTTCTAGTAGTCTGAGAACAATTTCTGGCACTAACACTCCTCTCATCACTATAGCACATATGCTAACTCCAACTTGAGTTTCCAAAACGTCTCGATTCCAATATTTCTCTTCTGAACATTAACATGGCGATTCTTCATTGATTAGCCGACCACTCTTGTGCAATACATTACCAAAGCTCTAACGATGTCCAAACAATGATTTTTTTTTTTTACATTTCTTGATTTCCTCTTTAACGTGATAAAACACCAAGATTCAATAACAATTCACTCTCTTTCAGGCTTGAAACTCCTTAAGGCAATAATGAGTTTGCCCTTTTTCAATAGCGCATCTCATAACAAGAAATAGAACACACAAGAACCAAATTTCCATTTAGACTCCATATTTTAGTAACTCAATACTAAGAATCGCTTTGACATTTGGTGCCATTAATATCATCCTTTCATATTTCCCCAAATCGATTCCAAAATTGATTATCTCCCAAAGGGGTTTACCCTATTTTCTTTTCAACTGAAATTTCATACTCAGAAATTCCGCCCAATTCTCTTTGTCATAAACAAAACCAGTTATTTCATTATTCACCAGCAACTTAATCAAATATAAATTACTCTGCCATCAAGGTTACGCACAGATAAGCATGGGTTTCTCAAACAAATAAATATACATCACAGTTTTAAACATTTTCAAAGATGCATAAACACACACAAAAAATGATGAGTATTCTTTCATTAGAAGAATGAAACTGTACATGCTTAGTAACCTTAACCTATTCTTCTATGGCTTGGCTCTTCTCTATTTGGACCTCCTCTCACAAATTCCCGTAGGCTTACATTAATCCTTTTGGAAGCTCTTCTTCTAGTTCATTAAAATTCTAACAAACTTCCTAGATTTTTGTCAACTAAATCTAAAAATAGGTATTCTTCCTCATCTATCGACTTCAACCTTATCGAATTTCACCTCCAAGTGGTGATTCAGTTACAATAGTTAATTTCCTAACTAATGGATTTAACACCTCATTACTCTAGAATCTTCTACTCTTTCTTGCAAACTCTAATATTTACAATATTTTTATAATAATTCCACTCCCTTGGAAATATCAGGACCCTAAGGTTTGATTAAAAACTTGGAAGATTTAAATGAGAGTAAGATGCACCTGCATCAAACTTTTGAGGTAGAAAGAATTCATGACCTCCTGGTCATGTGGCTTCAGTGCTTTGAATCTACCAGGATCCTGTACTTTATGTTGCAAATGTTTATTAGCTTTGTTGCATCTTTTATTTGTCAATGTCTTCTGTCTTCCAGGATCCCAAGCTATGTTTTGTTATTTTCCATATATCTTGCTGACATAATCCCTTTCAGCCAACTTCACCTTGTTGTTGATTGTCCTTTTTTTGTACCTTTCATTGGTTATCCTCTTCATTAATAACCATAACCTTTTAATCTCTTCATCCAATTATGTCCTTGATTGCTGAAGCTTACTGTCATTTCCTATTTGCTGCTACGCATTTTCCTTGTACATAAGAGTTACAAATCTTCAACTAATCTCTAATTCTTGTGCTTGCTTTAAATCTTGTTGATCTTGTCTTACAACTTCCTTCTCATCTTCCAAAACAATTACCTCTCCTTCCAGCTTTAGTTTTGCACACAGGATCTGTACCTTTTGTTCAAGCAAATTTCTTTCCATAAGCTTCATCTCTTCATACAAGTCAATGAATTAACTTACAATTATTCTTGATGTCTCCACACTTTCTTCATCAACTGCATCATCTAGCTGCTAATCCTTTAAGCATTGTAGCTCTTCCTCTAGAGGTTTCTAATTTGCAACCTCTATGCAACCTTTTTCGCTTGATGTAACAACTTTCAATAGTTGTTCTTCATCCTAAATGTCTTCATCTCCAACAATCTTCAAATCTGTAACTGAATTCTCTTCTTCCTTTCCTATGTCCTCTCTTGTCAAATCAAGAAAATTATTATGCTCATCCTTTCTGTATCACAGTTTGCATACTCAATCTTTCCTCCATTGAGAAATGCATCTATATACTTCTTTTGTTGCAATAGTTCAAAACTACCCTCCTATGGGAGGAATTCTTCATCATACTTGATCTTATCACATTCATCAATCTTCATGACGGTTGTAGGAAGCTGTCCACTTTCATTTACTTCATAATATGCATGTTTGTACCAATAATTAGCCTCGGGAACATAATACCTCTTTGCTAGCATCATCCCCAATGCATCATCATTCATGAGACACCCATTAGGCTCCTCGTCTTCCTCAAAGTCCGAGTTTCTTCCTTCTAATATTTGGCTTTCCTTAGAATTCCATTAATTGAAATTTCAACATTATTTTCTTCATGAGGAAACTCTCCATCATCTAAAGCTACATAACCTGTATCAACATACCAATTATCAGATTTAAAATCAATAGGCTTTTTAATCTCAACAGATGGTCCTACCATCAAATCTTTATGTTGGTCTTCCAGACAATGCATGAAACTCTCAACATGATTCTCCTTAGCATCATTCTCATCCTCTTTATGAAACAATATTGCTTCATCTTCCTCTATAACAAAAATTAAATTATGTTCTTCCTTATTCTCATCCCTTGAAGGCTGAAACTTACCTTTGGTTCCTTTGAACAACCTTGCATCTTCTAACAGTCTTTGACTTTTCTGATTTGGTTCCTTTCCTGTGGCTGCTCCTTTGTTATCTTCACCATCTTCAATGTCTGTAACCACATGCTCCAAAAAAATTTCTATCTCCATTGAGAATTTATATGTCTCTTCTAGCAACTCCGTCTCTTCACCACAGGTCATGAACAATGCATCTTCATCCTGCCCTCCACCTTCCATGACTTTAATGACAGTTCCTAATGAATCTCCTTCATCCTTTGTACCTGCGATTTCTACATTCACATATAAATTGTCAATTTAAAAAAACATGTGACTCCGTGGCCTCTTTTGATGCTCCAGGCATTATCTCTTCATGTTGGTCTTCACCTTCAATCTATGTTCCCTCTTTATTTGTAGCCTATGCCACCTCACTTTCTTTCTCATAGTCCATCCACACCTTTGGTCTTTATCACTTCTCTGTAGTAGCTCCATCAACAAATCAAGATGGATTCTTATATCAGCTATCTCTCTATCATACTCTTTCTCATTCAACTTCTTCCTTATGCCATTTTCCTTGGCATCTTCTTTCCTTACAATGTCACTTTATTTTGAACCCTCTGCATGACCTTAAATAGGTATCTTCTCCTCTCCGGGTTTCCTCAAACTTATTATGAGCTGCACTCTTAGTCTTTGCATCAACAAGTCTTTTTCACTTTGCCACAAACCCCTCACCAAACTTTCCTCTAATTTTGGACTTTGGCATTCCATTGGTTCTCTCTCTCGGAACGCCTTGACCATTTCCTTGCTGCTTTTTAGGCTTCATCTCTTGCATTTACCTTCCTCTGAGAATTTCATTGTCCTCTTTCCAATTTCAATTGTAGTTAGTCACAACACCCTCTGCTGTGCACGGTTCCTTGTCACAATTCTTCAACATAGTATATCTTACTTGCCTTGTCCCAATCCTCAAGTTGTTACCTTGTAACAAACTTAAATCAATAACAACAAACAACAACAACAACAATAATAATAAACATCAACATATATATAAAATAAATAATAATAATTAATAATGTCTTTACGAAATGATAAGACTGTTAATGAAAGGGTATTCCACCAAAATATAAATAACGGGCCCTTAATTGTAATTTGGACTTATCTATCAATTTATTCATATTTTATTATCTACGGATATGTGGGTTATTTCAGAAATTACTTAATTGAGAATATCCAACTATGGATGTTACAATGGTATTAGAGCTATACGGACCTTGGCCAACATTATTTACACCTTGTGTAGATTTGGGTTTCCCAAAAAAATAGGACTTTGTCCTTAAAAAAAAAAGAAGGTAAAAGTAACCCCCCAAAAAAAGAGGTAAAAGAAAAGAAAAGAAAAGAAAAGTTAAAAAAGAAAAGATAAAAGTTAAAAAAAGAAGGTAAGAGTGAAACCACATGTGGTTTCTTAAAATGGGTTTGGGTTTGAATATAAAAAGTGCATAATAATAACTACAAAGAAACAAGTGAGATTTGAACCTAGGTGGGGAATGTAACACTTATTCCTCCCAACCACCCAATTTACTCACATTTTACAAAACTATTGGAAAAAAAAAGAGAAGAAGAAGGAAGATTGCCATTAAAAAAAAGAAGGTAAAAAAAAAGAGAAAAATAAAAGAAGACAAAAGTGAAGTAAAAACACAGTCACAAACAATGGCACCTACATATTCGGAAATGAAGTCACAGCTACAAACCACAGTGGACGAGTTAGAGAAATATAAGGTGATCAATACAAGTATACAAGCTGACGTTGAGACGCAGAAGTGGTTGAAAGAGTGGAGAGACAATGAGAACCATCACTTATGGAATCAAAATCGACAGCTAGATCGAACCATAAGTGATAACAAGAAAATGTTATCTGATCAGGATAAAGAAATATCATGTTTAAAAATTCATAATCAAAACTTAGAAGATGAGATCAGAAAGTCAAAAAATGATAACAAATCACCATATGGATGCGATAATGAATTAGAAGAAGAAATAAAGCATCTAAACAAACTCATCATAGAAAAAGATGTTGAATTGGCACAAGTACGGATGAAGTTAGAAAATCAAGAAATAGAGTTACGTCATCATAAACAGCAAAAAGAAAAACTCCAGCAGCAGTATGACAATAGTAACAATACACATAAGTTAGAATTGACAAAAGTAAACAAGGTGTTATCAAGCAATTCCAAAGAAATTTTCAGATTAAGAAATCATAACAAGACACTAGTCACAAAAATTAAGAAGTTGAAAAGTAGTTGGAAGACAGAACAATCTATGGAAGACATTGAAGGAAAACTTCTATACAAACAGGAAGAAGATCGTTGTATCAGAAGGCATAACGAAGATCTTAAAGAACAACTTAAGAGGTTTGAAGATGACAAAAAATCACATTTAGAAGTGATTAAGAAGTTTCAAAATGATAACATGCAGTTAGAAAACGAGTTGGAAAAGATACAGAATGAAACCTTAAAACCTCAAGAGACGAAAATACAACTTTCTGCTAAGATCAATGCTAAAAAAATGACACTCGTAAGAGAAAATGACATTGTGAAAATTCCTTATCGACACCCCAACCATAAAAACAGATATTCTAAAAAGTGGGAAATGTCGAAAAATAGCGGTACCAATGTGATCAAATCTCCTAACGATAGATCAGTATGGAATGCCAACAGTCCACAACAAATCAATTTGGGATGGATTGATTCGTCCACATATCGAAAGTTGTGCTCAATTCTTAGTAGTTCGTATCGACATGTTTCGTTAGCTGTGACACCACAAAAAATGATGCAAAAACATTATAAGGCTTTGAGGACAAAGCCTTTCTAAGGGAGTGGCAATGTAACAAACTTAAATAATAACAACAAACAACAACAACAACAATAATAATAAACATCAACATATATATAAAATAAATAACAATAAATAACAATAATTAATAATGTCTTTATGAAAAGACATGACTGTTAATGAAAGGGTATTCCGCCAAAATATAAATAACGGGCCCTCAATTGTAATTTGGACTTATCTATTAATTTATTCATATTTTATTATCTATGGATATGTAGGTTATTTAAGAAATTACTTAATTGAGAATATCCAACTATGGATGTTACATACCTCATATAATATGAACACATCCTATCGATTACAAAACAAAACCCATCTAAGATTACCATCTCCTCAAGCAACCCTTGGCTCTTTGTCTTGATTAAATTATCTTCTTGCCTGCAATCTGTTGTTGCAGATTCTTACCAACTTCTCTACATGTCTCTTGTCCTTTGTTCAGAATCTTCAAGTTTTGGCTTACTCTGTCCAAGTGTTTTCTTCTTTTTATTCACTTCCAAAAGCAAACCCCAATATCTTCCCTCGGCGTGATTAAACTGCTTTGATACCAAATTTGTTGCCAGCCTCGAGTGGACACACCAAAAAGTCCCAATTCCAATGCGTTAACCAACTCTTCAACTTGGTACCTGATGATTTACCTCTCTACCGAGGATTAGTAAGATGCCAAAAACTTCAACCAACCGTAGCTAAATAAGCCAAGTTCATAAGGAAAGAATAATTTAAAAGACTATAGGAATATGCAAAACCTGTAGTGAGGAAGAAAAGAACCACAAAGGTACTCTTTTTATGGTTTTTCACCTATAACCTTCCAAAACACATTCACCCTTTTCCTGGAAAAGTTGAGCAAGAATTGCCTGACCTGGTCATGGTTAAATGGAGTGCCAATTTCTTTCTTTTTGGGAACAAACAGTCAACAAGACAAACAACGATATTCTATAGCAGTCTTTTGACACATGTTCATATATTTATTTGGATTGAATAATCACCACCTGATCTTCCTTCGATTTTTTTCTTTCTTGTCTTAGTCAAGCATGGACTCCACACACATAACCGACGATCCTCAATTAGATGCTTTGTTTTCTAATAGACTTATGATTTCATTTACATGCCACTATATATGACCCACCAATCAAATAGATATTAAATCTATACCAACCCAACGCCACACTTGTAAAAACGATCGAACACTCAGTTACAAACTTGTCAAATACATTATAATTGGTCTATCAAAGAACCATAACTTAGGAAATTGGAACCTATGGAAACACATTCTCCTATGTTTTCCTAACTTGTTTTCTATCAGAAAAATAAATAACAATATTTCACAATCTTCTTACCATAATTCTTGCAACTATACATAAAAAACCTTTGACTTTTACTCATCCAATGAATTCTTCAATTACTCCTGACTCTGTGGAAAAATACCATTGTTTTCTCCAAGTCACTTTTGCCTAAACCCAACTTACTGTTGTTTTTTTGCTATAAACACTGACATAGAGGCTCTAATAACCTCCTAACACCTAACCGCCAAGATGACTACCCCAACTTTAGAGGTGTGAGTGAAAACTTAGAAATTATTAGTCGTTTGTTCAACAACCAATAATTACTGAGAGAAAAAACAATTTGGGCTAGTCGACTTGATGTCTAAGTCTAGGAAGTCGATCCTTTTATAAAATTGACCATGCTAGAACATGTTTTACAGTTTCCCCAAGGGGGTATGAACATGTGTTTACAATTTTTTTTGAAAAAGACTCCCCGAAAAGGCTTGGCGGACTTCTGAACTTTGATGAATGAACACGTGTACTTGTTCTACTTTTTTGACTCACATGCAAAATCCTCCAAGTACAACTTAGGTGGTAAGAAGAGAAACAAACTTACTTCTAGGGTTCGATAAGGTGATCAACTAAGAGTAAAGATTACATTTATTGTATTGAGAAGGGAACTTGTTTAGTAGAATGAACTTGGCATCTTCTTTTCTAATTTTTCTTTGACTTCAACTAATTTTCAGATGATGGATCTCATATTATTTATGGGTTGGACATAGTGATATTGATAGACATCTTGAGTCTAAATAGTTGTTCTTTCAAAGAAAGCATTGCATTAATTGCTTGTGTTCCAAATAACTTGTTACGATTGCCCCATATTACCTTCGATAGTTTTTCAAGGTCTAGTCTATGTAATGCAATATAGTATATGATAGAGCAGAGCCAATAATGGATTTTTCTTTAATGTCTCTACTTTCCCATTCCGATAGTTTATTTGTATCTGTCGATGGTGTTTGAGTTCTCCACATATTTTTATTCATCAACTACATCTAAATTTTCACTTTTCAAGTGTGAAAATTGAATCCAAACTATTTCTCTAGTGGTATTTCCATTGTTGTATAGTCATATCTACTCAAACATACTACTTTTTCCACAGATTGGTAAACTACAACAAGAATCATGCAAGAAATACTTAAGATCCTTGACTAGTTTGTTAAGGATAATAACAAGAAGACATTTTATAATAAAACAAACATGGATGTTGAAATTTTGCTATATAAATCAAGATATGATATGCAAATTACATAACTGTTATGCTAATTCTAATAAACAACTAGGTCTATCTGAACAAAACATATACGATCGAAAATGTACAAACTAGACTTTACGACCGACATTAGAGTTTGTATGATTGAGTTGATCTATATAGAGATAGTAAAATCCATATGAAATGGACACTATGGTTGATGTTGATTGCAATCAATTTGTATAACCATTGGAAAAGGAGAGGAAATTGTATGGTGGCTAATAGAAATAGATTGTATGACGGTTGCAAAATATTGTATGATGATTGTGAGGAATAGATCATACGACACTGTGGCAAACAAATTGTACGACAATTGTAAAAATGTTGTATGGCGGTTGCAAGAACTAAATCATACATTGACTGTAGTAAAATATTGTACGACGACTAAAAATAACATGTTGTATGACTATTGCTGTATGGTTCACTGACAACTATTTGAATGGAAGCTAGGTAGGAACTTCAAACTTCAACTATGGACATGAAATTCCTCGTAGTTGGATCACTCTTGACAGAGGCGATGACTTCGGCCAATGGTTTCAATCCCATTATTGCCCATTTTTTATTCTCCATATCATCTTGTGTTTCAATCCCATAACCATAATCACCCATTTTTGATTCTGACATATCATATTGTCTTTCAATCCCATAACCCTAATCACCTTTTTTTTATTCTCCATATCATCTTGTGTTTCAAACCCATTGTTAGAATTGTTGTGCCATTTAGATCATCAAGCAACACGTCAAATATTATTGATGCAGTAAAAGAGGAATGAATATACACATTGAAGAAATCAAACCACACAGGAAACAAATGAGTATAGCTCAGATAATTACAGTATCATGTTTCATTAATTAATCCAGTGTTACAATAATGTTACATAGGAAAAGAATTCAAATCATTAGGGATGAATTCGAATCTCCCACTGGATGTGACTGTATCTGAATGACTAGTTAACTAAGGATGTCTCAATCTCTATCAGAGTCCAATTGGTTAACTCCAGATGTCTAATCAAGTCACACAATCAGTAATAATCAGTCAACTCATCCTAACTGAAGTGGTAGGTGAGGAAAAGCGCCTTATCCACATGTAGTCAATTAGTGCTAACTGAGCTTATTGTGATCTAACTGAAAGTAACTAGAAAATAACTAAGCTTAACTAGTTCCAAATCCAATTGACTAAAGGAGGTTGGTGTCAGGACTCCCAGTGGCTCCTAAAATGTAGGGATTGAGCTAGGAGGCACCTAAACTGATGCATGCAACTGCAGTCAATGGCAGTTAGCCTCTATCGGTGTTCCCCACACTCTAGTAACTGGAACATGTAGCCCCATTAGTCCAAGTGGACCCAATGGTACTAGTGGACCCAAATAATTAAATAAAACTCCTAAGTTAGGCTAAAATAATCTAATAGACAGTTTGGTTAAGGGAGGATTATAAATCCTAACAACCCCTCTAAATCCTAACTTGGACAACTGTGGGTCCTGGAAACAATGCCAAAAGTCACCCATGTACAATCTAAAACATAAAAAAGTTGCTTAATAAAATGAGGAAATAGGGGAAAACCTCATGGGAACCCCCCCCTCCCCCCCCCCTCAAGANTTAGGAAATACAAGTTAAAACTTGCAAAATCTTTTGCTGCAATTTGCATCACTAAGCAGCAACAAAGTAGTATTCTGGTTCTTCTATGCAGCAACATCCTGAATCTGTGCATGTGAACCTCTGAATCCAAACTAAATGATTATGTATGGAGGAATCTTCCTCTATGGAAGACGAAGAATATGCTCAACTAAATTAGAAATATAGACAGTTGCTGGATGAAAACTAGACCCATATAGAGCAATTGAAATCAACTGATGAGAGAGCAAAGGTGCTTGAGAATTTGAACCATGTGAGGAACACCCAAACAACTGATATATTGCAACCTTGAACATCAAACCATGTGAGGTAAAATCAGCCCCAAGTGTTAGGAGCAAGTTTCCAGGGGAATGCATAATGTCTCCATCTTTACTAGTTCTGTGAGGAGATGAGCATGTGATCAAATAGATAGGTAGAGAAGCCTTGGTACTGTGGAGAGTGAATCCTTGAGCTCCATAATCTGGTATAGCTTTAGAAATAATCAATGATTCACAAATTAAAATGTCAACAAACTCATAAGAGGAAACTAACATCAAATCCCCAGCAGTAAGTTTGAAGGAGACTTGTGGTACTTGATTTGTCACACCAAAATTGATGAAACCAGCTACAAGAATGACTGAAGGCTCTTGGAACTTAAAAATTGAGCCAAATATCATATCAGATACAAAAATGTTCCTATCATATCCAAAAGTGAGGAATGATATCAAATCCCCAACAACAACTTTGAAGGAGACTTGCGGTACTTGATTTTTCACACTAAAATTGATGAGAGAAGCTACAAGCATTACTGAAATCTATTGAAACTTAAAACCTGAACCAAATAATATAATATCAGATCCAAATAAGATCATATCAGATCCAAATAGGTTCACATCAGATCCAAGCGTGTGCTCCACTGAGATGGTAGATGCACAATTTTCTCCTTCTTCAAAATTATGAAAATTGGTGCATGCAATCATGTAGGAATTTACTAGAAGCTCTAGATCAATGAGAGTGAATGGATCACTCCTACAATCTGATATTGTTTCAAAAATATCCATGGTATTACTTATCTGCACACCAGCAACATCATTAGAGATAGAGAAATCAAATTCCTCTTCCTTTTCTGAAACAATCATTGGTAAACTATGCACAAAATTTAAAAAAGAAGAATCATTGGAAAATTTTTGCAAAGAATGGAAGGAGAGATTTTCTTCAAAAATAGAGATTTGAATGTCTTCTTCTGAATCAGCCATGTGAGGAGATGAGATATCAGAGATCTCATTCACTTTCTGGAGCAGTAGGAGAAGGAGTCACTCCAAGGAGACTTTCTTCAATTCGAATTGGCTGTGAGGAAAATTCAGCTTCTTCTTCATCTTCAACAATTTGTTTGGCTGTAGGAGAGGGCATGAAATAATCATGTTGAATTTTATCTGAACCTCTCTCAACAGGTAGGATTTTATATTCATTTCCCATATGACTGCTAGGTCCTCTTGATAGAGTGAAAGCGATGAAGGATTCCATGGAGGAAACCATGTGGTTGGATGCTCCAGAATCTATCAAATAAGCCTTCAACGGAGTGAGGCTTTCATGTAAGGCATGGAATCTCTCATGTTATTCAGTATGCTCTTCATCATCATAAATCTACACACCTTATGGAAGGGAAATATTGTTCTGTACACATAGAGCTTTCAACTAGTTGAGGGTCTTCTTCATGCACGAGTCTTCTGGATGAAAACCCCTCATACAATAGGAACACATCTTCTTTTCGAACTTATTCTTTTTCTTAGAGCCAGAGGCTGCTTCAGAAGTATTATGATTATATTTAGGCTTTGAATCAGTTGTTTTATGCTTCTTCCCTTTATCTCTCCCTTTAGCTTGCGCTTTGGTAGAGTGTGTCACTAGGAGAGCTTGATCTTTGGAAGTCTTGATGACTCCCATTTGGATAAGCTTTTCTTGCTCTTGTATTAAGGACTCAACAAATGAATCAAGTGAGGGAATCTTTCAATTAGGAATGGAAGATCTCCCAGAATGGAAGATCAATACAAATACAGAATACTCAGGGCCTAGTTTGTTGAGTATGGAGAGCACATGATGCTCAACCTTTCTTTCTATTCCACACTGTTTGCATTGAAGTGCAAGAAACTTGAATTTAGTACAGAATTATTGCACCGTATCAAAACTATTGGGATGTAAGGCTACCAACTCATTCTCCAGAATGTGTCCCCGAAGCTCATCTTGCTTGCCAAACAAGTCTTCAAGATTCTCCAAGGATTGTCTAGGAGTCCTCAAAACTTCAAGGTGGAAGAGGGGATCTCTGGATATGTGAGTACATAGATATATGAAAGCTTCATCTAAGTAGTTCAGAAACTTGTTTCTCTCAACTGGATGATGGGGCTCGACCTCCCTACCAAGTATTATCCTAAAGTAGCCATTCTTGGGTAAGGCCAATTGCATATCTGTCCTCCAATCAACATAATTGAAGGGTGTTAGGATCCGAGGGGTAGGAGATTGAGAATCCATAATTCTCTGGCTGGAAAAGAAAAAATCTTCACATAAGCTACGTAGCACTAGTAGGATTTCACTGCAAAACACTAAACATTCGAACTATGTCAGAATCATTCCTTCCCTCTCGACATGAACACTTTCTTAGGGTCCGTCACGCCCGCACCACCAGTCTGAATAAATTCAGAGGAAGCAAGGCACTCTTTGTGGGAATTTTGTGGAAACCCAACTGCTTTTGGTGTTCTATGGAGAGTATACATACATGAAGCTTGCTTGAAATGGCTTTGATACCATGTTATAATTGTTGTGCCATTTAGATCATCAAGCAATGAGTCAAATATTATTGATACAGTAAAAGAGGAATGAAGATACACATTGAAAAAATCAAGCCACACAGGAAACATATGAGTATAGCTCAGATAATTACAGTATCATGTTTCATTAATTAATCTGGTGTTACATTAGTGTTACATAGGAAAAGAATTCGAATCATTAGGGATGAATTCGAATCTCCCCACTGTATGCGACTGTATCTGACTCACTAGTTAACTAAGGATGTCTAAATTACTATCGGAGTCCAATTGGTTAACTCCAGATGTCTAATCAAGTCACACAATCAGTAATAATTAGTCAACTCAGCTTAATTGAAGTGGTAGGCGAGGAAAAGCGCCTTATCCAAATGCAGTCATGTCTAACTGGCACTAACTGAGCTGATTGTGATCTAACTGAAAGTAACTGGAAAATAACTAAGCTTAACTAGTTCCAACTCCAACTGACTGAAGTAGGTTGGTGTCGGGATTCCCAGTGGCTCCTAAAATGTAAGGATTGGCCTAGGAGGCACCTAAACTGATGCATGCAAGTGCAGTCATTGGTAGTTAGCCTCTATCGGTGTTCTCCACACTCTAGTAATGGGTACATGTGGCCCCATTAGGCCAAGTGGACAGAATGGTACTAGTGGACCCAAATAATTAAATAAAACTCCTAAGTTAGGCTAAAATAATCTAATAGACAGTTTGGTCAAGGGAGGATTATAAATCCTAACACCCATAACCCTAATCACCTCTTTTTTATTTTCCATATCATCTTGTGATGCAAGAGAAGAGAATGTTTAGTGGAATAGTACTAGGCATCATATTACAAAACCTTGGAACCCTAATAGCATGTAAGAAGTACACAAAATAACACATTATTGCATAACTAGTGTATGCATTACAATGGAGTTCAACTCTTTATATACCAATGTTCACTAAGAAAATAATTTCCATTGATGAATATGGTATAAAATACTTTACTCATAAAGTGGGCATTATCCCAACCTAAAGTCAAAGTGGCTTTATTACATAATACACTTTATATTTTTTTCCTAAGGAAAAAATCATATTTTGTATTGATCTTGAAAATTTTACAATAAGAAAAGTGCTCTCATATAGAGGACCTGTTAAAGAGATGTTACTAAGTCCTGCTTAAGAATCTCATAAAAAATAGAGCTAAGATATAGTTGTCTCCTATGTGGTTTCTATTCAGCATGGATTTGTAACATTATGCAACAAAACAACTGTACTATCAACAATAATATTGTCCAAATTTTGTCTTAAATTATACTGTAGAGAATCAAACCACACTGTAGATGATCTTTAAGTCTACCTACCTTCCTATGTTGTTCGACCTTCTATGAAGGGAATGTGGTAATATGAAAAATGATCATCGTTTTGTTCTTCGGTTATATACCAATTTCCATATTCCAACTAAACACCTTCTTTAGACAAAGCATCAACCAATTGGTTTCTTTGTCATGTCCCCATTCCAATAGGTCTACTAGTTCACAATGTTTCACCTACCTACTAGTTCCCTAGGTTGGGGAGGAGGAATTAAATATTCCAATAAGGGAGCTATGAGACCCAAGAGAACCTTAGTTTATCATTTAAACATTAATTTGGGTCATACAAATAATAAATATGGATAAAATAAAGTGGCATTGCTTCATAAGGAAATTTGGAGGTCCATGGTGGCCTTGGGTGGCTAGATTCCTCCTTACATATGTCATGAATTAACCCCAAATTCAAATTTATGAGTGGTGGAAATTTCTTGGAAGGTCAATAGGCATCAAATGACATGTCATGATCCTAAGTATTCAAATGGGAGAGGGGGATTAACTCCCCATAGAAGAGGAAGAGTCTAGGAAGAACCTAGGTGCCATGTACTGGAGCTAGATTCCCTGTGCTTTATGACAACAATGATGGAATATTCTATGAAAATTCAGACCTGATATCAGACCTATGACAATCTTACATGTCAGGGCTAAAAATAGCCTCCAAGAGGGCACATTTGGGGCTAGGTGGAAGCCATTCGAATTGGGTGGAAGATGAAGGGTTGAGGAGAAGACTGAAGTGGCATGGAGGTTACTAAGCATCAAGGATGAGGTGGAGGAATCCCATGGGAATGGATTCGACCTTGGAGGAACTTAGAAGGGTTATAAAAATATTTCATGAGGAATGGAAATGGATTTTGATCATTTGTGAATTTTCCTTTGGCATTTGGAGAGCACTAGCTTGTCCATTGCACGCTGAGTGCACACTTACCTTGCTAGTAAGCCAATTTCGAGAGAGTGAGATTCTCATCCAATTTTTATATGGGATAGGCCATTCATAAATCTCATTGGGATCTTCATGGAGTTTTTTTTTGCACATAGGAATCTGCTACTGTTTGTGGACCATCTCTCCTCCCATTCTGTCAATTTCTACTTCTAGATTTCCAAGTTTTTCCATGAATGCACACTTGTGTGAATGGTGGTTGTACCCCATTGAGTTCAGTTGATGCCCAAGAATGGGTGAATGATTCATGGCTCTGTAATATGTATTTCATATCCTCTGTAAGTCGAAATGAGAAGAAATACATGCGCAAATGCCCACATTTTCAATCTTTATTGTGACTAATTTCCATGTGATGATTTTCCCTTTCAATGGAGATTGTGTATCTCGTGTATACTACGACTTGGATCAATTTTATGTGCTGTTAGTGAGATATTGAAATTTTTTCAATGATATATATTCATATTTCTCTGTTCTGAACCATTATATGCACCATTTATGAGTCGAAGTTGAGCTTTTATGTGTCATTTCCCTTAAGAAAATATCATTGAAATTGTGCATTCGAATATGAAGATTTAATACTAAGCTGCAGAACTATTAGCCACACAAAATTAAAGTAAATGAAGTATAATTAAATTCCCCATACTCTTTTCTTAAATTTGGGAGGGTTTCATAGGATTTGGAGAGTCATTTCTGCCCACACCTTAGGGGGAATTACATCCTAAATTGCTAGTTAATTTACCCTTTTTCCATCATGCCAAATTTGAGTTGTAGATGATAATGACCTGTCATAAAAATATCATATATCCCATTAAACATTTTTAATACTCCCCACATCATTCCCTACCAAATTGGAGACCCCCTTGTGCCATTCGAATCCCCTAGAGTCAAAACTAGTTAAGACAATTTTTCCAAACTTTTTCCTTTGTTGGGAATTTTCGAATTGGGACATTACAAGTGGTATCAGAGCCTGATACTGGAACCTGATGGAGATCTTCATTAATTTTTCCTAATTATTACCTCCCTCCATTAGAATATGAGACTGGATATCTTAATAGGGAAAAGAAAGGGAGTGAAGAAGTTAGTTATTTTTACAAGAAAATTAAGGCAAAACTAGGACTGGAAGATATGGATGACAAAGAAAACCACGGGGACCTTAAAACATCCATTAAGGACGCTATGGAAGGCATGTACTAATTTTTTATGAAAGGGTTATAATTGTTTTCTAGCCAACTTATAGGAAAGTCCACATTTAGGAGTGGTAGTAGTTCACCCCATGAAGAGAGGAAGACCCATGGGGAAGCCATTTTTTCGAAGACTGGACCTCATAACAAACCACATGAGTTCAGAAATAAGAATGGACCTGCAATACCTAATTTATTAGAGTCCAAATAAGTTCCTTTCTCCACCTATGATGTTAAAGAAGCAGCAAATGAGTGGCAGCAATTAAGTGACGAGTGTAGGAAATTCCTCCCTTTTGATCAGTACATTAGAGCTTCTCTTCAATTCAAGCAAGGGGGAAATGGGAATAGGACATATCCTATTAATAAGGAATTAAATTAAACCATTGGAAGAGTAACCATTCCTTCCTTTGATGGTTCCTCACAAATGTCTGCTAGTGCTTGGTTGCAAAAATTACTTATATATTTTCAGTTAAATCCTATGGTTGAAGTAGATGCATTGAAGATGGCCATTCTACATCTTGAAGGGGAAGCTAGCGATTGATGGTTCCATGGTATTAGAACCTTGGGACATGATCATATTTTTTCTTATGAAGGTTTCTCCAATGCATTGATGGAAATATTTGAGAGGAAAGACCCTACACTTCCTTTCAAAGAACTAGCGTAATTGAGGCAAGTAGGAACCCTTGAAGCATATATGTTAGAATTTGAAAATATTTCAGTAATGGTTTTTGATGTATATATGGATAGGTTGGTTTTAATGTTTACTGAAGTATTTATAGAACCTTTGATAGGGCTAGTGAAATCCCAAAATCCAACCACATTGAAGGATGCCATGAATTTGACAAGGGATTTGCAAAATGTATTGCCAAGAACTAAATTTCCTCCCAAGCCAAATTTCCCTTCCAAGTTCAAGGAAGGTATGAAACCATGGAAAAAATACTCTTCTACCAAAGAAAATAAAGGAGGACCAAGAAAAGAAGAAATTAGGAGAAAGAAGCTATGTTTTACATGTGAACAACCTTGGGTTCCATGACATAGATCTGCCCAGGGGAAGGAACACTATATTGAAGTTTTTTTTGAATACAATGAAGAGGAGGAGGAGGAGGAGGAAGAAAAAATTGCATTCCAAGAAGAGGGGTATGAACTAACATAATAATAACAACCCACTCCTAATATTGGAAAAATTGCAGCACTCTCGGGTGTACCTAGATTCCACACCTTGAGGCTCAAGGGCATCATACAAGGCCAAAAGGTCATAGTTCTAATGGATGGTGTAGCCACTCACAACTTCATAGATGCATCCCTGGTGGAGAGGATAAATTTTCAATATGAAAAAATTGATGGTTTCATAGTCATCATCCTAGGTAACAATTCTATTGAGTACACTAAATGGATTCCAAAGCTTCAAATTACTCTAAGCAATCATACTATCACTGACAATTTTTATGTAGTGAATGTGGCTGATACTAATTTGGTTTTGGGAGTACAATGGTCATATTATTTGGGGGAGCACACAGTGAATTATCAAGTCCCTAAAATAAGGTTCAAAAATTTGGAAGGGAAACCCATCTTGTTGAGAGTAATGGACACTTACCCAAATCAAGTGGTGTCTTCTCACAACATGAGGTCCATTTTGAGGTATGGGGACATATAATGGGGTGCTGAATGTTTAATTACATCTCCTAAACCTCAGTTGAATATTTCCAAGCATCCTAAGGAGATAGAGAAATTATTGAGTAAGTATGATAAGGTTTTTGAAGGCCTTCCCCCAAGGAGATCACTAGATATGGGAGTGGAGCATATAATTGAGTTAGAGATAGGAACGCAAAATATCAAAACGCAACCTTATAGACATCCCAAAAGTAATAGAGATGAGATTGAAGACACCATTAAAAAAATCTTGGAGTTGGGTCTCATAAGGCCTAGTTCTAGCCCATTTGCTTCTTCAGCTGTGATGGTTAAGAAGAAAGATGAAACCTTCATAATGTGCATTGATTTCAGAGCATTAAACAAGAAGAAAATAAAGAATATATACTCCATTACAAGGATTGATGAGCTCATGGATGATCTCCATGGGGCCATGTTCTTCTCAAAGATTGACCTTAGATCTGGTTATCACCAAATTCAAATGAGAGAAGAAGACATACCAAATATTGCTTTCAAATGCCATTATGGTCACTTTGAGTTTGTTTCCATACCCTTTGGCTTGAAAAATGCACCTGCCACATTCCAATCATGCATGAAAAATATCTTCCACAAGTAACTTCGTAAATTTGTACTAGTTTTCCTTGATGACATTCTTATTTACAATAAAACTTGGAAGGAACATTTGCATCATCTAGAAGAGGTATTAAAAATTCTGCATGATCAATATTTGTTTGCTAAGCTATCAAAATGTGAGTTTGGTTTGACAGAGCTCTTATATATTGGACATATCATTGTCCAAGATGGCGTGAAGGTGGATATGGAGAAAATAAGAGCCATTTTAGAGTGGCCTCATCCCAAAAGTCTCACTGAATTAAGAGGATTCATTGGAATTTGCACCTACTATAGAAAGTTTGTGAAGGGGTTCTCCCAAATCACTTCACTTCTCACTGATTTGACACAGAAAGATGCTTTCCAATGGCAAGAAGGGTTTGAAAATATTTCCAAAGAATGAAGGAGGTAATGAGTAGTTGTCCTATTCTAGCTTTGCCTGATTTTTCTAAACTATTTGTCTTGGAATGTGATGCATCAGGGGAAGGCATTGGAGCAGTCATAAAACAAGGACAACACCCAATAGATTTTGAGAGTAGGAATATACAACCACACGAGAATATTTACTCCATTTATGATAAATAAATGCTAGTTATCATGCATGATTTGGTTAAGTTCAAACAATACTTGGTGGGAAACAAATTTGTGGTCAAAACTGACCATAACAGCTTGAGGTACTTCCTCACTCAAAATGATCTAAATGAAAGGAAAAAAAAGTGGGCGAGTAAGATTCAAGCATTTGAATTTGATATTGAATATGTGAAGGGAAAAAATAATGTGGTAGTTGATGCCTTATCTAGAAGACCTTGTATTTCTCTAATGGATGTAGCAAAAAATTGGAAAGCCACATTAGAGGTAGAGTATGCCAAGGATAAATTTTATTGTGAAATTTTTGATGGGACTAACCAAAATTATAGGTATAAGGTGTTGAAAGGAATCATATACTACAAAGACAGAATCTATTTGTTCCCTAATTCAGGATTGAAGGAGGAAATTTTAAAGAAATCTCATGATTCTCCTCTAGCAGTTCACCCCGGTTTCTTCAAAACATACCGAATGTTGAGGGAGATATTATAATGGAAAGGGATGAAGGATGATGTTATGAAGTATGTTAATTAATTCCCCACATTTCAGAAAAATATAGTGGAGCACACTCATCCAACCGGTCTCTTACATCCCTTGCCCATTTCAGTACAAAAATGGGAGAGCATTTCTATGGACTTCATTATTGGTTTTCCCAAATTATTTGGTAATGATTGCGTATTTGTGGCGGTGGATAGAATCACTCAATTTGCTCATTTATTTTCTATTAATACCAATTTCACTGCTGCACAAGTGGATGAACTCTTTTTTAAAGAAGTTTTCAGATTACATGGGCTTCCTAAGAGCATTGTTAGTGACAGAGATATCATATTTTTGAGAGAATTTTGGCAAGAACTCTTCAAAATGGTGGGGACAAATTTGACACCTAGCACAATATATCATCCCCAAACTGATGGCCAAACAGAGAGGGTGAATCAATGGTTGGAAGGATACTTGAGGAGCTATGTTAGTGGGAAACAAAAAACATGGATAAAATGGTTGCATTTGGGTGAGTTTTGTTATGATGCATCCAATTTTATTGACCACATTTTTTATGATAGTAGAGCTCCAAAGTCCAAGGATTGGATTGAAGAAAGTCAAAAGATCTTGAAAGTTTTGAGAGATAACTTGAAGGTTGCTCAAAATCAGCAGAAACAATATGCAGACCAACATAGAGTGGAGAGACAATTCCAAGTGAATGAATTTGTGTATTTGAGGCTGAATCCATACAAATAAACCACCATAAAGGGTAAAGGTTCAAAAAATCTCAAGCCAAGGTTTTATGTTCCCTACAAAGTGTTTCGAAAAGTTGGGGAAGTGGCCTATCAATTAGAGCTTCCCATGGGAAGAAAAATTCATAATGTATTTCATGTTTCTTGTCTAAATAAGGTTATAGGGAAGCAAATTTCAGTTTCAGATACTTTACCACCTTTGGATGATGAAGGAAAACTTGTTCTCATTCCAGAAAAAACATTGAGAATAAGGGAGAGAAGACTACGAAGCAGAACAATAAAAGAATATTTGGTACAATCGAAGGATTTGCCTAGTGAAGAAGTTACTCAGGAAGATGAACAAATTTGGCAGCATCAAAACTTGGCATTGCTTTAGGACAAGCAATATTGGGTGAGGAGGACTATCATGTCCCCATTCCAATAAGTCTACTAGTTTACAATGTTTCACCCACCTACTAGTTCCCTAGGTTGGGGAGGAGGCATTAAATACTCCAATAAGGGAGCTATGGGACCCAAGAGAACCTTAGTTTATCATTTACACATTAATTTGGGTCATAAAAATAATAAATATGGAGAAAATAAAGTGGCATTGCTTCATAAGGACATTTGGAGGTCCATGGGGGCCTTGGGTGGCTAGATTCCTCCTTAAACATGTCATGACTTAACCCAAAATTTGAAATTATGAGTGGTGGAAAGTTATTGGAAGGTGAAGAGGCATAAAATGAAATTCCATGAGCCTAAGGATTCAAATGGGTGAGAAGGAGTAAATACCCATAGATGAGGAAGAGTCTAGGAAGAAACTAGGTGCCATGTGGATCTAGATTCCTTGCAGTTTATGACAACAATGATGGAAGATTCTATGACAAGTCAAACTTGATTCCATAACTATGACAAAATGACATGTCAGGGATAAAAATAGCCTCAAATAGGGTGCATTTGGGGCTAGGTGGCAGCCATTCGAATTGGATGGAAGATGAAGGGTTGATGAGAAGACCAAGTGGCATGGAGGCTACTAAGCATCAAGGATGAGGTGGAGGAAGCCCATGGGAATGAATTCGAACTTGGAGGAAATTAGGATGGTTATAAAAATATGTCATGAGGAATATAAATGGTTTTTTATCATTTGTGAATTTGACTTTGGCATTTTGAGAGCACTAGCTTGTCCATTGCACAATGAGTGCACACTTACCCTGCTAGTAAGCCAATTTCGATAGAGTGAGATTCTAATATAAGTTGGCCATGCGAAATTCCATTCATAAATATCATTGGGAGATTCATGGATTTTTTTTCTTCATATAGGATCCTTCTACTTTTCGTGTACCATCTCTCCTCCCATTCTCTCAATTTCTACTTCTAGATTTCCAAGTTTTTCCATGAAGGCGCACTGGTGTGAATGGTGGTTGCGCCCCATTGTGTCAGTTGATGCCCAAGAATAGGTGAATGATTCATGGATCTGTAATATGTCTCTAATATCCTATTTAAGTCAAAATCATAATAAATACATGTGCAAATGTCCACATTTCCAAGCTTTATTGTGACTAGTTTCCATGTGATGATTTTCCCTTTCAATGGAGATTATGTATCTGATGTATATTGCGATTTAAATCAATTTTTTGTGATTTTAGTGAGATATTGAAATGATTTAAATTGTATATATTCATATTTCTCTATTCTGAACCATTATATGCACCATTTATGAGTCGAATTTGAGCTTTTATGTGTCATTTCCCTTCAGCAAATATCACTGAAATTATGCATTCAAATATGGAGATTTAATACTCAGTTGCAGAACTATTAAACAAAAAAAATGATATTAAATTAAGTCTAATTACATTCCTCATACTATTTTCTGAAATTTGGGAGGGTTGCATAGGAGTTGGAGAGTCATTTCTGCCCACACCCTAGGGGGAATTTCATCCTAAATTGTGAGTTAATTTACCCTTTTTTCCATCATGCCAAATTTGAGTTGCAGATGCTAATGACCTGTCATAAAAATTTCAAACATCCCATTAAATATTTATAATACTCCCCACATCATTCCCTACGAAATTCGAGACCCCCCTGTGCCATTCGAATCCCCCACAGTCAAAACTAGTTAAGACAATTTCTCCAAAATTCTGTGTTTGTTGGGAATTTTTGAATTGGGACATTACATTCTTTCCCCGTATATATGAGAAACATATAATATTGTAAATTCTACTTTAAATAGTCGAATATATTCTAAAATGGGAGATACAAATGTATTATGGCATTGTTGGACCCCTTCTACCCAATTTATAATGAGCTTCGAATCCTCAAAGACTTGAATATTCCCACAGTCCTTATCAAGAGAAAATAATAGAAGCATATTTAAAGCTACCAATTCAACATATTTGTTTGAAACATGACCCAAACTTGCTTTGATTTTGAAACAGTGGGTGTCTTATAAGTTTAGGATGCATCTCCCACCACAAGTGGATGACGAACCTTGAGAATCACCATTAAAATATCCCCAGGGTATATTTTTGTTTATTATTTCCTCCAAGATTAATCTTGACCATATCACCTCACTGACCTGAGTGTAGTTTGAGAGAATGCCAATGCAGTTGCTTGCTATCAACTTTTGGATGTTGTATTTTTCTCTGAAAATACTATGGTTTCGTGCAATCCATATACCCCAACAAAGAATGAGAGGGAGCGCCTTAATATTACTATACTCTTTTTTTTAAGCCAACCCTGAAACATTCCTTCCAAAGAGTCCCCTTGCCACTGCATATTTATCTCCATCATATTGATTCTCTCCTGCCAGACATTTTTGGTGAAAGGGAAGGAGACAAACATGTTAAATGCATATTCATCCTCAATTTTGCATAAGTGACACCATCCTCCCCCTCCAACCTTATTTTCTATAGAATATCCCACGTAGGTGATATTTTTTCTAAAAGAAACCACATAAATAGTTTTGTTTTGGTCAGGAATTTGATCTTCCAAAGTCGTTTCCACCACCATGTTGTCTCTCTCTGTA
>LPNX010111800.1:9030-78934 GCA_001517045.1 Pseudotsuga menziesii
AATTGCCCACTCCACCCACGTTGCCCATTCTTCACCCTCACGCACTCTTCCCTGCTCAGCTCTCACTCTCACCATGATTTTTGGTCTGTTGGCTCTCACGCAGGGGTTTTTGGGGCATTTTTGGACTCACGCAGGTTTTCTTCCTCTCCCCCACGAGTTGCTGAGCACCCACGAACTGCAAATTCACGTCCTTCCTGTTAGTGGTGCATCCACGGGCAAAAACGGAGCCGTTTTTCCTCACGCAGGGCCTCCATTGTTTGTTCTTTTCCTTGCTGGGTCGGATTGTTTACCCACGCACAGATTAATTGGGTCGTTTTCCCTACTGTAAGTTATGCTCACTGGTAGATTTTGGGGCTTTAGTCTTTCCCATGTTGTGAACGTATTTGCTGTTACGTTTGGGGGCCATTGTAAATTCGAGTGAGAGTCATTTTGGCCACGATAGGGCCAAGAATGACTCAAGAATTCGTTTTCCCTGTTTAAGCTGTGACAGCTAAGTAATTGCCTGAGTGCAATGGTTAGTCTTTTGACTGTGCTGGCTTGGCTTGTCTGTTGAAAGCCTGTGAAACCCAGCTATGTTGGTTTGATGTTTATGAACCCTTGTCTATGTGCAAGCCTGCAATTTGTCCCCTTAGTCCTTGAGGAATTATGCCCAACTCAGGGGTGGCAGCGTTGCTGAGAGATAGATGAGCAAGATGGCCTATGGTTGGGTGGAACGTTGCAGCGACGTAGCTGGTTGCGGGTGAATTCTTCATCAAAAGATAAGTCTGCTGTCTATACTTCATCTCTGCAATTTATATTGATGTTAAATGAACTATAATGATCTTGTTGAATGCTAGTTTATGAGTATGTGTGCTTCCGATGTATGATTGAAGATAAATGCATCTGTGTATGCTTAATTCCAGCATTGATTTCATTTGATTATGTTCATGGGCTGTTTGCCCGGTCTGTCTTTGGGGTTCGTCGCGTCCTCTTCGCGAGTCTGAGGGATGGGGATGTGACACATTATATTTCTTCATTCATGGCTTGTGCCCATACCTCTTCTTCGACAACTTCTTCAAATGTTAGTGGATCATATATAGGAGA
This sequence comes from Pseudotsuga menziesii, assembly GCA_001517045.1. Lineage (NCBI taxonomy): Eukaryota > Viridiplantae > Streptophyta > Pinopsida > Pinales > Pinaceae > Pseudotsuga > Pseudotsuga menziesii. The sequence continues at coordinate 10,114 of LPNX010111800.1, forward strand.
AAATAATGCAAAGAGAGAGAATGAATTTGGTGTACCAGCTTCATATGTTTCACGCAGACTTCTTGTCTTCACTGATTCTATCGATTCCGACCTCGACGAAATGCTTGATGGAGTCTGTTGTCCTCTTGGTGTTCTTGTCGGTGTAGCTTGAGCTGCAACTTGTGTCATTTTTCCTTGTGCTGAACCATGTCATGGTGTCATGGGAGTCGACGGTGCTGCAATCAGTTGACTTACATGTGGTGTTTGAACCACTTCGTTCGCCATGTCATCATGGTCGACATTCAACACAATTTTGACATTTACGTCGACAGTTCCATCCCATGATTCATTCTCAACAAATTGAACATCTCGACTGATTATCACTTTCCTTATGACAGGATCATACAACTTGTATGATTTTGTGTCTTTAGAGTAACCAACAAAAATACATTTCAGTCCCTTGTTGTCTAGCTTCTTTCTTAGCTCATCTAGAACATGAGCATATGCAACACAACAATTTTTTTTTAAATGAGAAACATTGTGATTCATACATGTCCATGCTTTTTGACACAAATTTTTATTCACACTCTTTGTCAGACACTAGTTCATGATATATATAGCAGTCACAACTGCTTCGTCCCAATATTCATTTGACAAATGCTTGGCTTCCATCATGTTGCGTGCCATCTCCATAATGGTTCAATTATTTATTTCGGCAACACCATTCTGTTGAGGTGTATACCGTGCAGAGAATTTATTTTCTATGCCACAGGTCTTGAAAAAATTTAGAAATTCATTCAAAACATATTCACCTCCTCTATCGGTCCTTAATATTTTGATGCGGTGTCCACTCTGGTTCTCCACGAGTGCCTTGAACTGTTGAAAATAACTAAATGCATCATATTTATGTTTCAGAAAACATACCCATTTTTTCTTGAGTATTCATCAATAAAAGTAAGAATATAATTATAGCCACCAATGGATGATGTCTACGTCGGGCCACAAATATCAGAGTGCACAATTTCAAGTGGTGTGCATGCTCTATATGACTTTCTGACTGGAAAAGTCTCTCTATGTGTTGGAGACATTTGCCCACCATGCACACTTAATTTGGTCAATTTGGCCTTGTTAAACTACTATCCTAAGTTTTATTGACTTAATTGGCATTAAAGAAGCACTGTATGACATCAGCATTAGCACACCCACGCCTACCTTTAGTCAAGGAGGCCAACTAATCCTTCTCCTTCATTCGGGGAGGCTAACTAAAGCACTCCAGGGGTGATATGAGTGTCATAAATGAACCTAATTGCTAACTTCTGGTTACAATTAGTTAAGATGAGTGGTGAAGGCACCTCCATTCATTATATTGATTATTTTATTAATATTTAATGAACTGGAGTCAACAGGGGCGCCTCCAACCACCTCTGATGGCCAGTTTGACTTCAGTTAACCTCATCGAGGTTCATTGGAGTTATTGATGTGCTACCACTTGTTGGTTGGAATGCAGTGACATGTGTCTGAGCTACTTTCAGTTAGACTCAGTCATTCATTGCACTCTTACTTCAGTTAGGACTCAGTTGAGTCAATTGGAACTTGATCGGTTGGTTAACTAGTGTGTTTACTATGGCTTATAGTCAGTTAAGCTACACCCATTCATTCAATTCGAATGAAATCCTTGGGAATTCAAATTGTCTTGGAATTCATGCATTTTTCATGATCATTGTATTGTATTATTCATTCTTCATTGATTATACAGAGCTGCTACTCCAATTGCAACACCATTTTGCCAATTTTATGCTTAATTGTCTAAATTCTTTATGAGACTGTGTTTTCAGTCCCTAGACCACTGTGAAAAATTAATATGGTATCAGAGCTCACGGAGGGACGAAGCTCAGATCTCTCAAAAACATGTTTTTTTTATAGATCTTGCATGAAAATTTGAGCAAAAGCTCAAAATTCTAGCACTGCACCAAAAGCCAAGGCTTACCACTTAATACCCCAAGTAAATAAATTGTTGATTAAGCTTGCTTGATCAATTATGCTGGGTGTGATGAAAACATAAAATGTGCAGGATTTCTGACCTTACGGTGCCCCTTTTGTTGTGATTTGCAGGTTTTAACAGGTACAACTTCGAATGGACTCATCAGTCCCTCTTCTCACCCCATTCACAAGCTATTCAGAATGGAAGTTGAAGATGATTGCATCTCTGAAGAGACGAGGTATCTATGAGGTGTCTATTGGACTTGGAAAAGAGTCTTATGAGAATGAGAATGACTGGCTAAATGATGGTGATAGATATTTTGGAGCAGTATGTCTGGCCCTTTCTCCTAGCTTGTGCTACCTTCTTGGTTCTGGTGAATACCCAAAGGATATGTGGACAAAATTGGACAGAACCTTTGGAAAGCACAATGAGGATCATAATAGCACTTTGGAGATCACATCCAGAACCACAAGAGTTATTTACTCAAAATTATTGGTCTCTACTCTCTCTGATGAAGTTGTTCAAGATGAAGAAGAAGCGAAATTATCTACACAGTCAATTCGAATTGAAGAAAGTCTCCTTGCAGTGACTCCTTCTCCTGATGCTCCAGAAGTTTGTGAGATCTCTGATATCTCATATCCTCATATGGCTGAAACATAAGAAGAAATTTAAATCTCTGATATTGAAGAAAAACACTGCTGCACTTCCATGCAAACATTCACTAGTGATTTTCCTTTGAATTCTATGCAAAATTTGCTAGTAATTGCTTCCAAAAGTGAAGAGAAATTTGATTTTTCTCCCTCTACTGTTGCCGCTGGTGTGAAAATATGTAATAAATTGGATATTTTGGAAAAAATATCAGATTATAAGAGTGATCAATTCACTCCCCATGATCTAGATCTTCCAGCAAAATCCTGCAGGATTGCATGCACCAAATTTTAGAATTTTGAAGAAGAAGAAAGCTGTGCATCCACCGTCTTGGTTGACCATTTATTTGGATCTAATATGAACCTTATTGGATATGATATTATATTATTTGTATCTGATCTGATATTTATTGGTTCAAAATTTCAGGTTCATAAACCTTCAGTACTGCTTGTAGCTGTTCTCATCAACGGTGTGAAGAAACAAGTATCGCAAGTCTCCTACAAAACTGATGCTGGGGATTTGATTTGATTTCACAGTTTTGGATATGTTGTGAACCTATTTGGATATGATTTAATTTTTGATCTGATATTATTTGGTTCAAATTTTAAAATCCAAGAGCTTTCAGTACTGCTTGAAGCTTCTCTCACCAATTTCGGTGTGAAATATCAAGTACCGCAATTCTTCTTCAAATTTGCTGCTGGGGATTTGGTGTTAGTTTCCTCTTATGAGGTTGCTGATATTATATTTTGTGAATAATTAGATATTTATAAATCTATATCGTATTATGGATCTCAATCATTTTCTCTCCACAGTCCCAAGGCTTCTCTACCTTTGGTTACATGCTCATCTCCTCACAGAACTAGTAAAGAGGAAGACATTCTGCATCTGCTTGGAAACTTGCTCCTAAGGGTTGGGGATGATTTTACCACTCCTGGTTTTCTGTTAAAGGCTGCGACATATCAGTTTCTTGAGTGTTCAACACATGGTTCGAATCCTCAAGAACTTTTTCTCTCTTATCAGTTGATTTCAGTTGCTCTACATGGGTCCAATTTTCATTTTGCAGTTGTCTATGTTCCTGATTCATTTGAGCATATTCTTCTTATTCCAAAGAGGAATATTCCTCCATAAATATTCATTTAGTTTGGATTCATAGGTTCACATGCATAGTCTCAGGATGCTGTTGCATAGAAGAACCAAAAATTTCTTGATTTACTACTTAGTTTGAGGGGGGGGGGTATTTTTCCGATGAAATTTTTCCCATTTCCTTGGTTATATTAAGTAGTTAATTTATTGTATAGGGTGACCTATGGCCTTAGTTTCTGGGGCCCTATCATTTCATGCACTTTATGTTTCTAATTCTCCTGAGTATAGCTTAAGGGGGGGTGTTGGAGACATTTACCCACCATGCATAGTTAATTTGGTCAAATTGGCCTTGTTAAACCACTATCCTAAGTTTTATTGAATTAATTGGAATCAGAGGAGAATTGTATGACATTAGAATGAGCACACCCATGCCTACCTTCAGTCAAGGAGGCCAACTAAGCCTTCTCCTTCATTTAGGGAGGCTAACTAGAGCACTCCGGGGGTGATCTGAGTGTCATAAATGCACCTAATTGCTAAATGCTGGTTACAATCAGTTAAGATGAGTGGTGAAGGTGCGTCCATTCATTATATTGATTATTTTATTAATATTCAATTAATTGGAGTCAACAGGGGTGCCTCCAACCACCTCTGATAGCCAGTTTGACTTCAGTTAACCTCATCGGGGTTCATTGGAGTTATTGATGTGCTACCACTTGTTGGTTGGCATGCAGTGACATGTGTCTGAGCTAATTTCAGTTAGAATTAGTCATTCATTGAACTCCGACTTTATTTAGGACTCATTTAAGTCAATCAGCACTTGATCAGTTGGTTAACTAGTGTGTTTACTGTGGCTTACAGTTAGTTAAGCTACACCCATTCATTCAATTCGAATGAAATCCTTGGGAATTCGAATTGTCTTGGAATTCATGCATTTTTCATGATCATTGTATTTTATTATTCATTATTCATTGATTATACAAAGCTACTACTCCAATTGCAGCACCATTTTGCCAATTTTATGCTTAATTGTCTGAATTCTTTGTGAGACTGTGTTTTCAGTCCCTAGACCATTGTGACAAATTAATACTATGTCCCTTTCCAAAAATGCATCCTTCACAAACTATTTCTTGTTTTCAATCAATGGAAATCCTTTCACCATATTCTTTGTGTGCAGTAGCTTCATCCCACCAAAATTCAGATGTCCAAATCTGAAATGCCACAGCCAGGATTCATCCTGAACTTCTGTTTAAAACACTGTTTGAAATTCAGCGCTGCCATTTTCTTTCTTGTAGAAGTGCTTGACTGCTTCTTTACTTTCTACCTTGAATGCAGCTCTTGTATTTATCTTCCCTTTTATGTATAGAATTATCCTCAAGGGAAACATGCAATTGCTTGTCATTGGCACTTTTTCTATCAACTGGTTGCTTGGATGCTTTTCTTTAATCACACAGTGATTATCTTCTATATAAACTATGTAGCCTTTTTGTATTAGTTGTCCCATGCTCAATAGATTGTGTTTTATACCTCCGACATGAATAAATCAGGAATAAACTTACTCTCCCCCTGTTTGGTGAGATTACCAACAGTACATTTTCCCAAAACAATGACTTGGACATTATTTCCAAGTGTAACATTAGTTTGAACTAAATTATCTAGACTGGAAAACAAATTGAAATTACCAGTCATATGATTGTTGTAGCCTGAATATAATTACCATATGTCATGTGGAATTTCTTAGACATCATTGCATTCAATTGGAGATGCATATGCCATTAACGTCCTGCTCTATGGAGTGCTGGTGTTGGTCGACTGATTTGGGATTTTCCTTCCTTGGTCGTATTGTTTCTTCCTACATTCATATGCATAAGGACCAAATTTATTACAATAATGGCATTGAAATTTTTATTTATCAAACCTATGACCACTTTCCTAACTTGGATTTTGATTCTCTCCTCTACCAGCAACATTTGCAGGAATTATGTCGTGTACTCCTCTGGAAGAACTTCTTCCTCTACCTCTGGAGTTGTTTCTCCCCTCGCCTCTACCACGACTTAAGGATGACTGTGTTGTGAATGCACCTTCCAATGATGTATTTTTTCTACTATTTTTTTGTTCATGATTGATGAGTGAAGCTTGCAACTCATCAATGGTAAACATCGACATATCTTTGTTTTCTTCCAAGGTCACAACCAAGGATTCAAATCTTAGGGGAAGACTTCTGAGATTTTTTTCAACAACCCTTTGGTTAGCTATAGTTTCTCCATGAGATTCAATTGATTAATCACACCAACAAATATCGTGTAGAATGAGTCTATTGACTTTGTATCTTTCATAGACATATATTCAAAATCTATTCTAAGAATCTGCAACTTGGAAGTATTTACCTTGTCAAAACCTTGATTGGAATTTTCCAATGTGTCCCATGCCTACTTAGCGGTAGTTGCTGATACTACTCTTGGGAGTATGCTTTCATGCATGGCTTGATGTATGTAGAATAAATATTTTCCATCTTTCTTCCTCTATTCCCTCATGTAATATTTCTCAGCTTGTGTGAGATTGTTGTATGATGTTTGATCTAATGGTTCTACATAAGCATTCTCAACTATCTCCCAGACATATTGACCTTTGAACAAAGCCTTCATTGTTAAAGAACAATATTCATAATTATTTCCTGTAAAAATTGGAGTTTGCAAACTCGACATGTTTGAGCCAGAAGTGGAAGCCATTTTTAATTTTTAATTTCCTTAGAAAATTACTTTTCCCTTTTTAAGACAATACTTCTTTCCTAAACCTTTCTCTGATACCAGTTAACAAAAACTGAGCCAGAAAAACTTGAGTTACCTCTTAGTTATAAAATTTTCACGTCGACTTCGACTTCTTCCATTTCTGGTCAAGTAAAACTTGTCTAACTCCGACTAGACAAGTCTACCAAAAATATTTCGAAAATAATTTTAAAGGCTAAATTTGGTCGAACTTTTCAACTGACTCTTTTTACCTCGACAAGTTCTTACCTTTTGGTTTTACCGACTTCGACAGGCTTTACTTCAACCACTTGACTTCGATTGACTTACTCGATAGGTTTACTTCGACCGATTTAATTCGACTGAATTTACTTCGACCTACTTAACCGATCAGTTTTACTTCGACAGGTTTAACTGATCGACAACATGAAGTAAAAAATCGACACAACAACAATCTGATAGAATTACAAAATCATATAACCAAACATTAAGTAGTCTTGTGTCTACCACTCTGTCGTAAAACCTGGAAATTTTACTGGGTGAAATGTTTATGGATTCTTTGATCTTTCACTCAAACTATAAATGTAAACAACATTTGCATAAGTAATTCTTGGAGAGAATGTGTAGCTAAATAAACATGTATTCAACCATAAAATATTGATTTATAAAACTTTTCGAGACATAACATAGAACTATTTTACGTAAATGCAAACTTGGAAATTTATAGAGATATTTCACCTTTTACAGAGCTTTGGCTCTTGACATTTTCAAACCCACGGAAGCTTGAGCTTCAACACTATCCTCATCACTCTCTGCTCAGATTTTCTTAGATTTATCTCTCTGATTTACAATCTTCTTCTTCTATTTATAGGAAAACTAAAAATTGCTCCTACGTGAATCCAATGACTTAACATTAAAGACTGCAATAACTATCTACCTACAAACTTAGCTTCAGAAATTTAATTCGATTGGTTTACATTACAGAATCATGGACTCTTCAATCTTGTCAGACTATATGACATAGACTGAAATCATACAGACTCTGGCAAAGTCAGCTGATATCTGTTACAGATATGTGATTAATTAATATTTCCAACATAAATGATTAGCGCGGATGGTAACTGTTGGTACTAATCCCGAACCAAGGAACAAAGGATTAACTTTTATACTAGGAGGAATCTATTGAGAGGATAAAGCTCCAAACCTTTTAGATTCACCCAATCTATTATACATTGCATCAACTTGCAAGGATAAGAGTTTCTCACTAGTACTAGGCTCAAACTGCAATAATCTAGAGTTCAAAATTTGAGGTTTGAAATAGTTTCTGTCACATGCTCCAAAAGAAGATTGTGAAGATCCATAAATATTATGATTGTAGCCATGAATTTTTCACTGATTTTGCACAATTGAAACCATGCCTTGATTAGATCCTTCTTCATGTGTTTGTTTGATTCTTGAAGAAGGAAGCATCGCCACATTTTTTGACAAAGATACCTGTTGTTATGTTGTCCTTGGTGTGTTATATTTTTATCATTTAATCAATATGATCTAGGATCTTATATGAGAGAATAACATGCACAACAATAATCACAAAAGACAAGAGACATAAATATTTTTCCTCAGGAAACCATAAAGGAAAAAACCCCACAAGTTCCTCAGAGATAGAATGGGCACCAATAGAAAAATAAAAACCCAAGAGTACAAATATTGGTGACTAAGGAATCCAATTATAAACATGCAATATTACACATAACAAGTATATGGGAAGAAAACCAACTTTGCATTGATAAATAATGAAAGAGTTTACAACATGTGCCTTAGTGTTGATGCACTCCTCCACAAAACTGATGTTTTATCCCCAATAGCTCCAACTTGCTCCTCTATGCTCACTCTAATGGATCAGGTCAGAATGTCAAAATGGAAACTTGACTTTTCTCTCCCCCTCAATCATGGGGTATGAGCATGTTTATATAGGCCTCAAATGGATAGAGATGGTTGAGATTTTGGTGGGTGAGGTGCACATGAGATCCCCAAAGCATGGATCTCGATCTCAACTGACCTAGGTGAATAGGGATAAGGCCTGCCATGAAGCTTTTGATTTAGAAGCTTCGTGAAGCTTCTCTTTTTCACTTTTTACCAAGGGCACCGTTCTTGCTCCTTGATGACAGAGTGGTGCTAGGGAAAAACCGCTCTTCAAACAAAGAGTAAAGGTAGTGCCACCGCTTGTCTTCAACACTATTCAGGCGGTGCTAAAGAAGGTACCGCTCCTAAGCTTAAGGATAAAAGGGGTGCTTGGTTTTTATGTGCTAGTTTGACATCTGGAGCAAGTTTTTTACTTTAAGATTTGGGAATGAGGACAAACATGGATGTTAAGGATCTTATCACATGTTGGTGATGAGATTTGGGTGTAACAAAATGCCCCCCAAAGCATGAGGCTAGAGGGATACGATAATCAAGAGATTTGATAGAGCAAGTTATCACTTCGAGGAAAGAATCGGCTTGATCAGAGATCAAAATCAACCAGGAATCTACAATACATCAATAATTTTGAATCATGAGCAAATATATCCTCACCTTGGCTGTAGACCAATACAAGGCAGATCCATGGGAGAGATAATGAACATGGCTACTAGAATACAACGTAGATCCATGTGAAAAATGACTCAAACTTGGACATAGCTACTGAATATACAACATAGATCTATGTCATACAGATGTAAATTCGAGCATATCCATGACCATACAAACGTGAATCCATGCTGGTACTTCATACAATATACTCCATCACAACCTGGGGAGAAAGTTACAGATACCCAGGGTCTTCATCTCGTCTTCCACTAAGTACGATTCTATCCATGTGATTACAATGTTATGAAGTCGAATATGGTAGAAACCACTTGATTACTACTCAATGATGTGAACCGTTAACAAGCGCGAGGGAGATAACCATTGATCTCAATTATTCCCAAGGTACCCTAGTACAATCTACTAAGTGTGAATAGATGTTTTGATGTCGAACACCCAATGGAATATTTCGATCAAAGGTCAATGATGTGAGCCTATGTCGAGAGCGAGAGAATTTGTCATTGAGGCATACAGATCTCAAGGTACTATCCTTTTGTTTCTAATACTATTTCCTGGATGATGAGCTGACATCGACATGAATAGTCTCATCGAAGGAGGGCCATGATGAATCCAACATCAACGACATGAAACTTGGAACAAAGTTCTAGAATGTTGTAGATAATGCAGCCATAGGACTGACTCAAAAGTACTAACACAAAGTTTTTTTTAACTATAGAGGTGAACTTATTACTTCCTTTGAACATCAGGTAGCACGAAAAAAGACTTGGTAGCATGAATAAAACATATGTACACACAATATGACTATGTACAATGCATTCTTTTAAAAGGCCTAAAGGAGTGACATGACTCATGAAAGTGGATCGACTTGTAATTCAGTTGAATACCTATTGAAGCCCCAACTATGTATGTGGATGATTAGGGTGTTTAAGGCTTGCAACACACGAATAAAACCCAGCCAAAGGATTCAAACAACCCCATGCAGGTATTGTTCTATCCTCGAGTTGTTTGGGATGGTAATCTCCCACAGATACTTTAATAGCCTCCGCTGGCTTATTGATGGATTTGATCCACAAGGGGATCTATTTTCCATAATGGAAAACATAGAGTTAAGAAAAGAAAAAGAAAACTAAAACATAACTAGGAAGAAGAACCTAATATGAATCTAAACTACTTCGAAAGGTGTTGGATGATTGACAGGTTGTCTTGAGCTGAGTGAAGAATAGACAATTCATCACATTAACAGAAATGTAAATAGAATGAGACTGTACTTATTGAGATTACAATTGTTTAATGAAAATTAAATAACAATAAATCAGAATTAAGCCATTCAAGATAACCTACAAACACTCAATTTAGTTGAAAAACCAACTTATAAGCCATAAAACTCTTACTGTTGAACCATTTGCAGAAATAAATAAAGACAGTTCATAAAAGAAATTTCATGAAGTTTTATCAATGTATTAATAATTAACAGAGACAAATCAGAGTTAAATAAACACATTAACCAATTGCAAATGATCCACAATACTATCTGATCATTTGGTATAAGAAAACTAAAACCATGCCAAAGAAATTTGATAGATTATGTACAAGAGATAAGAATTGCAACACTATATTATATTCATAATTTTATGTAACAAATTACATAAAAGACCTTTAGCAAAATTTGAAGTGTTGTTCGATCCCTTGTATCAGTCTCCCTTCCAAAAGTCAAAAGTTCAATAGCCCTTGATACATCGGAGATCATTTACTTAAATAATTATTACAAACAATAGAATTCCCCCTAAAGGGGATCCAAAATCTAAACAAAGGCTAATATCCTAGGAAATCTTTCCAGACTTTCCAAATTCGTAGCAGCTCCTTGATATCAAGATAGGTGGCTGATTATATGCCTAATTGGGCATTACATTTTGTTGCAGCTGCAACTGTTTTCCCCAAATTTGTTCAAATTTTGGTCCCCCTCATGATTTAATGTTGCTTTGAATCGTTTGGATCCATGAATTTTTGGGTCATGCTTTAATTTCAGATTATTTTGAAGATTAACTCTCGTCCTGTTTTCAGAAGTTGCTTATGTTTGTAATGATTGTGGGTCACGGATTTTGGTTTCTATTTTATTTGCTACTCGGAGATGAATCAAACCATTTTTTCTTTGTAAAACCATTGTCTCGGAGGTGAAACAGTTTTAACCGTTGCTAAATTTTTAAGTTTTTCAAACACTTAGCATTTTTATTGATTAGAATTTGTTGTCTATTCGTCTTCCGCCGTTGCGGCTCCCAAAGAAGCTAAGCACTCCACCCGCCAATGCTTGTCGGTTTTTGGTCACGTGTCTGTAGCCCTTTTCTCTTCTGTCGTTGTGGCTGCGCAAAGCACTTGGTTTCCGATGTTGATGTCTTTCCGATTTCCGACTGGAAATTTTTCCGCCCGCAACTTAGGTCATAACTCTTCCAACTTCGGTAGGCCTGAGTGTTTTCGCAGTGCCCGTCACCTGTTAAGACCCGCTTATGCGGCTGTGAATAAGTCTTCCCTGCCGATGTTAGCATTTTAAGTCGCCGATGAGTTTTTCATTTTCCGTCGTTGGTGATTTCTTCTGAACCCGCAGATGGACGAGATAGTGGTGTCGGCGCTTGTTAAGTTCTCATAGCAGTAACCCAGTACATGGCCTCTCTTGATGCTTAGCCATTTTAGTTGATATAATTTGTCATTATTTAGAATACAGTCCCAATGAATGATGCACGTCATTTAATTGTAGGTGGACTCAAGAGGCTGGTCAGACTACCTCGACGCGAAGGGAGCTGGGCAATTTTGGCAAGGGTAGAATCGAAACCGGCAGGTTCGCAAGGAGGACAAGTGAAGCAGAAGGAGAAATCAATAGCGACAAAGGTGCAGACCTGAAATATCTGTCAGTTACTAAGCATATCATAAGTGCGCACATAAAATATAAAAAATAGGGATATGAAACGTTTTGAGGGACCGAAAGGTCACACATTTGGGGAGCATCCCAAGCGGTAAACTATTTTAGTGTAAATATTGGAAAGTTAGAACTTACCAGGGCTTTTTCCCTGGAAAACTTGTAAACTATTGTTTGTAAGAGGAACGATTTCGTTTTACAACCAGAAATTGCAAGATTTGCCTGTCAGAGAAAGTGCTATGTGGAATACCTCAATGTGATTTAATGAACGATGTTGAATGGGAACTATTTCGTTTTCGACTGTGTTTCATGGACTGTGAGAGCGTTATAACTTTTTGAACCTATGTTCTTGTCTGAATGTTCTCTAGTATATTCTGTGATGTTTTCCACTATAAGTAATTGGATTTTTAACTGGTGATGAGCTATCTTATCATGTATACTTTCATTCGTGTTTATATGTTTGGTTATAAGAACAACTATTTGTGATTTTCCATAACACATGGACAGTAGTGCATTACTCATGAATTAATATCATGCTCTCTAGAGATAGCTTAGTTAGTTTTAATTTATTACTGCATATGTGATTTAGATGCTGGTGAGTTCTAAGACGAGAGGTAAGAACCTATGCATCACTTTGTGACTACTCTTTGCATCCTTTATCACCCTGAATTGTTAATTAGGCACGTGCATATCATACATTAAGTAAAAAAAAATACAAAAATATACGCGGTGGACCGAGCCGCAACCGGTAAAACCTTTGTTTTGTTACTTGACCTACGGTAGCCAGACCGCAAACCGGACGGATTCCCTACACCAAATAGTCACGGGCTAATTGGGAACGTTGATTGGGGAGAATCCCTTGCTGTTGTTTCCTATGAATTTCCAGGCCTCAATAGTTTCTGGCGCTAGAAGGAGGGCCACCAGTGCATGGATGGCCGAGGAAACCCGTTTTCCTGAGACTATTCCACCGGTAACAGTTCAGAAAGCAGTGGGATTCATAATCCAATTCAGGAAGAAATGGGTAGAGAACATTTTTTTCCGTCGACAATGAAGTTGTTAATAATTTGAGAAGACACACTAGGGCATATGTGAAGAAGATCGGAGGATTGTCGATCATCCCTGAATTGCCCAGAATAGAATATAAAAGGAAGGATCGTCCTATATTGGAAGACTTAGTGCTGGTTGAGAATTGGGAAGAACTTGTAGAAACAACCTTACAGGAAGTTGTACTGCCTTTGAATCAAGAAGGCCTAGATACTCCTCACAGTTCTCCTGCTCACACTCCTGTTTTCTCACCTCCTCACTCTCCACCTAGACTCATGGCAGGCGTAAACGCCAATCAACCACCCAACCCACCGAATCCACCACCTGCCTGGAGAGCCAGATCACTTTTAAACCTACCACCTCCGTTGCATGATTTACCTCAATCCTTTGAAAATATGCTGCCCAAATTCGACCCAAGTGAGAATATACTAGTAGACGACCACCTGCAAATTTTTTATTTGGCAATAGAAGGGTTAAGGGCTGGGGAGTATGAGGATGTAGTTTGCAAACTATTCCCTCACACCCTTAAAGGAGCTGTAACATCATGGTATTTTGGTTTTCCTGCAAACTCTATCCCTGATTGGGATACCTTCGAGAGAATATTTAGAAGTAAGTATGCGACCCAAAAGACTCGTGTAGCCCTCATGAAAGGACTATGCGCCTTAAAGAAAGAGAGAAAGGAGAAGGTGCACAACTTCACTCAAATATTTGCAGCGTACCTCAAGAATTTTTCTGAAGCTGATAGACCTTCGCATAAAGTCCTAATTGAATATTATACCTCAGCTTTAGGACCTGAGTTGGCTATGTTTGCCAAAATAAAGGCCAAGCCTACTCTAGTGGAGACCTATGAGGAGGCAGAAATAGTAGAGGCTGAAAGGGAAAGTATCGAAGATTACCCCGAACGATTAGGAGAGAAAAATGTGGGAAGGAAAGCCTTGTTGTTTAATAAACCTAAGGAAGAGCAATCACCAGATTTTGAAAATATGGCAAAAATGATGCAGAAGCTTTCTAACAGAATCATAGACTTGGAAAAAGAAAAGGAAGCTCAAAAGTTCTACAAGCCCTATTACAATAAAATGGAGGATAATAATCAATCCCAACCTCCCCCACACAATTCGGCATCTATGAATTTAACAGAGGTAGGAATGGACAATTTTTGCACTTTCCACCAACAACCCCACTCTGAAAAGAATTGTCCTCGATGGATAAACTCAATTACGTTGGTTATGAATCAGCTGTTGGATTCTAAATTAACAGAAGATGGAGATGAAGAAAGAAAAGAAAGTAACACGTCAACGAAAGAACAAGAAGATGAGACCATGGTTCTGTGGGATTCTATTTCGTTATTCGATGCTGAGGAAGAAAGGAATTGGGGATACAAGGACGTCATGGAAATGAACGTAACAACAAGGATCCAAGGGTCGGCTAAAGAAAACAGTCTCATACTTCCAAAGATTAAAAGGATTTAGAAAAATGTTAAGAAATTTCAAAGAAATTCCTCCACTGATGAAATTCCTGAATTCACCATCACCAATCAAGATCCTAGACAGCATGATATGCTGGCCAAGCCAAATGCTGATAAACCGCATCCCACCGAACCGCAGATGGAATATGAAATCGTGGAAGATATAAAGAAGGTAAAGGTGAATATCTCACTTTTTGAAATGTGTAAAGTGCTGCAACAGAAAGAAAGACTATTGAAAGCACTTGAAGCATCAGATGAGAGGCTGCCCACTAACAATCGACCCAAGGAAGAAGAAGAAATCGAAGAGACCAGGATTGGAGGTAAGTCTAAGAACAAGAATCCACCTTTCCTCCTCACTTTTGAAATTTTTAATCACAACGTACATAATTTCCTGGTAGACTCAGGGGAATTAGTTAACATCATGCCAATATCAGTCTGTAAAAGGATAAATGGGCAGCCTAAGCCATCCACTTGGAGGGTTGTTCAGTTGGATAGGACGAATGTGAAAGTAATTGGGGAAATGGAGGATGTCCTAGTCCACCTGTCTTCAAATGATAAAGTGTGCCAAGTTATTGACATCGTGGTGGCCGACATACCAGACGCTTACGGGCTTGTTCTGAGCAGAGACTAGTCAGCAAAACTAAATGGATATTTTACCTCGGATTGGCCGCATTTGTGGCTGCCGTACAAAGGAAGCCCGAATCAAATTAAAATTTTGAGGGAGCCTCACATGAAATACAGCGTTACTCAACTTGAGGAAAAGAACGAACCAGTGGATTCTGTGTTGGGAAATTACTTTATTGAATTGGAACTAGGAAATTACCAAGCAGAAGAAGCCAGTAACACATCAGACGCTCAGCCTGATCTCCTTCGATTCTCACAGGCTGATGAAATCGACTGTAAAATAGTAAACTTAGCAGTAGGAGTAGATTCTCGTGCAGTAGTTAGCGATTTCTGGACATTGTTTTTTGATGGTTCTAAGACGTTAGAAGGGTCAGGGGCCGGCTGTGTCCTGATTGACCCCAAGAAGAATAAACATTTTATTTCATGTATATTAGAGTTTGAATGCACAAATAACACGACTGAGTATGAAGCGTTGGTACAAGGTTTAAGGAAAGAAATCGAATTAAAGGTAAGTAATCTGAAAGTTTTTGGAGATTCTGAAATAATTGTAAAACAGATTCGGAATCAAATACATTGTATTTCTCCTCACTTAAAAGCTTATCAAAATGAGGTATGGGACCTAATCAAATGTTTTAATGCATTTAATATTATTTCAATTCCAAGACTTAAAAATGCAGCAGCTGACTTGTTGGCCACATCAGCTGCTAAGCTTGTGCCCACTAATAATCGATGCTTCGTTGAATTTCTTTTCAGGCCCTCGGTCCCTAATATGATTACCAACCTACGAGTGTTTGACGATGACCAACAAATTATAGAATGCTTAAAAAATGACGAGGTATTTAAAGGGGCGATTATAGATGATGAAGAAGATCAGGCCGAGCTGAAGTATGATAATTTCATCCCTAAAGGAGTCAGAACCTTAGAAAGAATGTTCGATTTAAATGAAAAATTTAGAAGACCAGCAAACGTGAAGACTCACAGCTCATCTCTACAATTCCAATTGATAAATTTAGGGATCGAGACAAATCCTAAATATGTGAATCTTGGCAAATGCTGTTCACCAGCAGAAAGAGATAAGTTCATCAGTCTTTTTAATCAATATAAAGATGTTTTCACCTGGAAATACGAATATTTGAATACATATGACACCAACATCATCCAACATGTTATCCCCATCAAGTCTGGCATTAAACCTTATCAACAACCTTTAAGGAAAATGCACCCAAAATTAGAACCTCTGATTTAGAGTGAAGTTAAGAAATTATTGGATGCTAGAATCATTTTTAAGGTCAGACACTCTGAATGGGTCTCAAATCTGGTACTAGTGAGGAAAAAATCTGGAGAAATCAGGCTATGCATGGATTTCAGGAATTTAAACCGCGCTTTAGATAAAGATAATTATCCTATTCCACCCATGGAGCAACTACTATGAATGGTCTCAGGTTCTGAGCTATTTTCTTTATTAGACGGATTCTCAGGCTACAATCAAGTATTAGTAGCCGAAGAAGATAGATTGAAGACAACATTCAGGACCAGATGGGGAACCTTCGCTTACCAAAGAATGCCCTTTGGGATTATAAACGCTGAAGCTACGTTCTAGAGGGATATGGACATAGATTTCCGCGGTTTGATTGGCCATAGCGATGTAGTGTATCTTGATGATATTACGATATTTTCAAAGATGAGAGAAGAACACGTGTTTCATCTAAGGCATATTTTTGAACGCTGTCGAAAATATGGTATCTCACTCAATCCCAAGAAGTGTGTGTTCGCTGTTACGGAGGGAAAGATGCTGGGTCACATAGTTTCAAAGAAGGGAATCTCTATGGATCTGAAAAGGATCAAGGCCATTGAACAAATCCCCCTGCCCCATAATAAAAAGGGGATGCAATCATTTATGGGGACAATAAATTTCGTACGAAGATTTGTGCCAGATTTTGCCTAGATTGTCAAACCGCTGCAGCAAATGGTGAAGCAAAGTGTACAATTCAAGTGGACTGAGATTGAGAAGAACACATTCAACAAGATTAAAACTGCTGTTGCGCATGCACCCTCCCTAAAAAGCCCATATTTCGATAAAGATTTTATTCTGTATACTTTTACATTTGATGATTTGCTAGCAGCCGTGCTTACTCAGAAGGAAGATGGGGGGGATGAATTCCCAATATATTTCATGAGCACTGGTCTACAAGGGGATGAATTAAATTACCCGGCAATTGATAAACAACATTATGCAGTATTAAAAGCAGTGAAACAATTCAGGCCCTACATATTAAAAAATCGAACCAAGGTGATCGTCCCATACCTAGTTGTGAGGTCCCTTTTTGTACAGAAGGAGTTAGGAGAAAGAAGGGGTAATTGGGTAACAACTCTTCAAGAATATGACCTCGAATTCAAGCCAGCTTCCATAGTTAAAGGGCAAGGGTTGTGCAAACTAATGACTGAAAATGGAAACAATGACGAACACGCCTGGGAAGACGAGGCTGAATTACATTTGATGGATGTATGTCCTTTATTCACGGCCCCTGAATCTTGGTATAGGGACCTCCTGCATAACCTTCAGACATGATTGTTTCCAGAACATTGGAATTCAAAGCGAAGAAGAGAGTTGCGTCTTAAATCAGCCTCCTATCAAATTGTTGAAGGAATATTATTCATAAAAAATTACGACGGAGTTCTTCTTAGATGCTTAGAGAAAGAAGATACGAAGAAGGTAATGACAGATCTGCATGACGGGCCTGCTGGGGGACATTTTTCAAGAGATACTATAGCCCACAAAATTCTCAGAGCTGGTTACTATTGGCCCACGCTTTTCAAATATGCACACGCCCATGTCAGGAAGTGTGACATTTGTCAAAGGTGTAGTGGAAGACAATCTAGAGCAGCTGGACCACTGAAGCCTGTGACGATCACGAAGCCATTCGAGCAATGGGGGTTGGATATTATTGGGGAGATAAAGATGAACTCTTCCCTACAACACAAGTATATTCTGACTGCAACTGATTACTTCACTCACTGGGTCGAATCCATCCCACTGCGCAAAATAAATGAGGACGCGGTCATTAACTTCTTGCAAGACCATATTATGACCAGGTTTGGAGTTCCAGTTTATTTAGTCTTTGATAATGCTACTTACTTTTCATCGATTAAACTAACGGCTTTCGCTCATGAGAAAGGAATAAAATTGCATTACTCTGCCAATTACTATCAACAAGGAAATGGCTTGGCTGAATCCACTAACAAGAATCTGATTAGAATTTTAAAGAAGACTGTGATAGAAAACCAGAGGAGTTGGCACTCTGCACTACCAAACACCCTTTGGGCTGATAGAGTCACCCCCAAGTCTTCGATAGGAGTGTCTTCATATACCCTTGTGTATGGTAAAGAATCCATTCTTCCCCCCAATGTCATGCTACCTTCTTCTATAATAGCTCAAGAGTCTAGAGGGTCGGATAATGAAGTTTTGCAAATGAGGATATATAATCTCCTGAAAGCAGAAGAGGCTCGATCTAAAGCCAGAGAGCGCTTTAAGCAACAATAAGAGGTAATAAAGAGATGGTTTGACAAACATAAGGTAGGAACAAAATACTTTGAAGTGGGAGATTTGGTTCTCAAGTGGGACAACCCCCATGATGAAAAAGGAAAACACACGAAATTCCAGCAGTTGTGGGTAGGTCCTTTTCAGATTGCGGCAAAGCTTGGCCCTTCAACTTATAAGTTGCAAGATTTACAAGGTTGGGAAGAGAAATTACCAGTAAATGGCTTAGTTCTCAAGCCCTATTTTTCCTGAGTTTTGTTGTGTTCTTCTATCTTGTATATAAATAATCTGGCTTGATTGCCTTTTAAGTCATGAAGTTCAGTCTTGTTTTAGTTTAAATTTCACTGATTTCAATAAAGGAAGCAAACCCTCGATTGCATGGGGAATACCAGAATGTTTGGAATGATTAACGTTCTTGGGTATAAGACTGTGTATTGTTGTTTATCTAAAAGAACTTCTTCCATTTTAGCAGTTTTCTCAAATGGCTATGTGCACATTGAATCCCTGCTTAACCCTTGTAAAATAAACCAAAATCAAAGGGTCTGGAATACTATTTTGAGGCTCCATCCATGTCACAATTAAATGTCCTAGGGAATGATAGCAGAGGGCCCATGGAATGAAGTACGGTAAACAATATATTAGATACAAATGATCCCATACCAAGAAATGAATTCCAAAAGGCAGATAAGGGTCAAAAACTCCAATGAAAGCATTATATATCAAAACAAATGCTAAACCATATAAGTACTAAATTGCCGAAAGTTCCTCTCCGTCCGTGAGATAAAGCATGAATACATCTCTCACACAAAAGGACACTTGGGATAGAGGAGCCTGAATTAAAATTCAGAAAGAAAGGCAGGCAGGAGGACTCAAATGAAAAGGACAAAGGTCCAAAAGCATGAAAAGTGCTAAAGTGGCATGGGAATGAGGAACAAATGAATATTTTTGTTTACCATGTGCTACAATCCTGTGGTGTCCAAGCTAGAAGCTACTTGAAGACAAAAAAGTAACAATGAAATTCATCTTTCGGCCTCAAAAGAGTTATCTTGACTTGAAAGTCCTGGTTTCCACTCTCCCAAATCGGACTATCATCAATGATTAAAGGTACATACATCTGCCATTTGAGAAATCTAGATAGCTGGAAGAATTCAATAGGTTCATTTGTTGTTAAATAGTCTATCACTCAAGGAATAATCGTCCAGAGATCTAGGTTCACCAAGTAATCGCCAATTGTTGCAGCTGCAACTGTTTTCCCCAAATTTATTCAAGTTTTGGTCCCCCTCATGATTTAATGTTGCTTTGAATCGTTTGGATCCATGAATTTTTGGGTCATGCTTTAATTTTAGATTATTCTGAAGATTAACTCTCGTCCTGTTTTCAGAAGTTGCTTATGTTTGTAATGATTGTGGGTCACGGATTTTGGTTTCTATTTTATTTGCTACTCGGAGATGAATCAGACCATTTGTTCTTTGTAAAACCGTTGTCTCGGAGGTGAAACAGTTTTAACCGTTGCTAAATTTTTAATTTTTTCAAACACTTAGCATTTTTATTGATCGGAGGCTGTTGTTTATTTGTCTTCCGTCGTTGCAGCTCCCAAAGAAGCTAAGCACCCGAGATGTAAGCGCTCCGCCCGCCGATGCTTGTCGGTTTTTGGTCACGTGTCTGTAGCCCTTTTCTCTTCCACCATTGTGGCTGCGCAAAGCACTTGGTTTCCGATGTCGATGTCTTTCCGATTTCCGACTGGAAGTTTTCCTGCCCGCAACTTAGGTCATAACTCTTCCGACTCCGATAGGCCTGAGTGTTTTCGTAGTGCCCGTCGTCTGTTAAGACCCGCTTATGCAGCTGTGAATAAGTCTTCCCTACCGATGTTAGCATTTTAAGCCGTCGATGAGTTTTTCATTTTCTGTCGTTGGTGATTTCTTCCAAACCCGCAGATGGACGAGATAGTGGTGTCGGCGCTTGTTAAGTTCTCATAGCAGTAACATAGTACATGGCCTCTCTTGATGCTTAGCCGTTTTAGTTGATATAATTTGTCGTTATTTAGAATACAATCCCAATGAATGATGCATGTCATTTAATTGTAGGTGGACTCAAGAGGTTGGTCAGACTACCTCGGCACGAAGGGAGCTGGGCAGTTTTGGTAAGGGTAGAACCGAAACCGGCAAGTTCATAAGGAGGACAAGTGAAGCAGAAGGCGAAATCAATAGCGACAAAGGCACAGACCTGAAAGATCTGTCAGTTACTAAGAAGATCATAAGTGCGCACAGAAAAGATAAAAAATAGGAATATTAAATGTTTTGAGGGACCGAAAGGTCACACATTTGGGGAGCAGCCCAAGCGATCAATTGTTTTAGTTTAAATATTGGAAAGTTAGAACTGACCGGGGCTTTTTCCCTGGAAAACTTGTAAACTATTGTTTGTAAGAGGAATGATTTCGTTTTACAACCAGAAATTGCAAGATTTGCATGTCGGAGAAAGTGCTATGTGGAATACCTCAATGTGATTTAATGAACAATGTTGAATGGGAACTATTTCGTTTTCAGTTGTGTTTCATGGACTGTGAGAGCGTTCTAACTTTCTGAACCTATGTTCTTGTCTAAATGTTCTCTAGTATATTCCGTGATGTTTTCCACTGTGAGTAATGGGATTTTTAACTGGTGATGAGCTATTTTATCATGTATACTTTCATTCGTGTTTATATGTTTGGTTATAAGAACAACTATCTGTGATTTTCCATAACACATGGACAGTAGTGCATTACTCATGAATTAATATCAAGCTCTCTAGAGATAGCTTAGTTAGTTTTACTTTATTACTGCATATGTGATTTAGATGTTGGTGAGTTCTAAGACGAGAGGTAAGAACCTTTGCATCAATTTGTGACTACTCTTTGCATCCTTTATCACCCTGCATTGTTAATTAGGCACATGCATATCATACATTAAGTCAAAAAAAATACAAAAATATACACGGTGGACCGGGCCGCAACCGGTAAAACCTTTGTTTTGTTACTTGAAATACGATAGCCGGACCGCAAACCGGACGGATTCCCTACACCAAACAGTCACGTGCTAATTGGGAACGTTGACTGGGGAGAATCCCTTGCTGTTGTTACCTGCAAATTTCCAAGCCTCAACACATTTATAATCCTTGACCTCATTCTTAGCCAACTTACGCCAAACTCAGATGTAGACATAGATATTTATTTGCACTGCAAATGGCTATTTGATTAACTACTCCACATTGTGTATGCTGATGTGGTCTAGTTCCTTGATATTCTACTCCTGGTCATCCCTTTGTTTCTGAACTTGCTCGATCATCAATCTAGGTGGAATTTCCTTTTCAATAATCACCATGGTAGGAAAGGATAAGTCAATCATGATATTATCAACTGCATACCATCTTCTGCCATAGATAGCCTAAGCTTTCTTTATAGCTTCAGCTACTGTATCATACAGATCTTCCCAAGCTCTCAGAATAGTTCTAGCTCTTTTAAACTGAAAAGTAGTGAGAAGAGTGATATTATCATGCCTCTCCTTCATGTACCTCTTCCAATTAGTGACTTCATCATAAGCTTTTGGGGCCTGTTGTATTTTCTTAATGAGGTCCTCCAAAACCATAGACATCTTGTCAAACACTGTATGAGTCTCAAATATATCAGCTATAGTTCCAAACAACTCACATACTAAATCAAAATTTTCTGTGTTAGTTCTGATAGAAAGCTCCTTAAACTCTTCTTAGGAAAACTTGGAAAATCAAGATGAAGATGCACTTGCAGTTGCATCTTCATTTTGCCTTTCTAATACTGCAACCTTTTGAACCAGAGTGCCATTATCATTCTTTTCTCTCTGCAACTCTACACTAACAGTAACATTCTTCAGTTGAAGTTCATCATGTTTGTCCTCATGTTGTTCCTTGAGCTGCTCTAGTGCTTCTTTCAAACTGATAATGTCTTCCTTTTGTTTATCAAACTCTCTGTTTAGAGAGTTGACAACATCCATATTGGCACCTGTGAAAGCTCCTAGAACAAAAGCTACATATGTAGGATAGGCTTGTGGATCACTTGATCGTGGTGTGCATAAAAATTCATTCACCATTGACATATCAATATCATTATGATCTCTGCCCCTCTTCTTGCCCCGTCTCACCACTGATTTCTCAGCTTTACTATATCGATATTCACCTAAAGACACCACAAAATCTTCATTGAACTCGTCTCTGACCTCATCAATAGGAGGTATGCTAAGGTCTGTTGATATCAAATATGAAGTCTGAGTTGTTGTTTGAGAAGGTATAGACATAGTGCTATAAGAGGTAGTAGGGGAGGAAGTAACATTCTTAACAAGAGTCACTTCAGGGGCTGAATAAATGTCATGAACAGAAGATTCCACAGAAGGAATTTGAATAGTAGTAGCCTTAAGAAATGATGATGGTGATACTATTGCAATTTTTTTTAGACATAGGGGATGAAACTGAGCTAATTGAAGGAATATGCAATGGTATTTTAAAAACTAGAGGGACACGGATGAAGGAATAGGGATATCCATAGGAACATGTATGATTGATTTGGGTAATACAGTGGAATTTTGATAGAGCTCAGTCATAAAAGGAGTCACAACAGAACCATCAGAAAATGATGATAAAACCATTATTAATGAAAGAAGTATTGCAGAAGAAGAGGGAACAGACTGGAAGACGGGTTGAGATTGAGGATGAGAGGATGAAGGATTACCATTGCTACCATTGGTGAGATTTTGGAAATCATTACTAGTCTCAACAGTAGCAGGCACATGAGAACTTCTTCCCTCCTCTGCCTCTAAATTAGTCAGGTCAATAGTAGGAACATAACTAGAAATCTCTGTCTTCTTTAAAGGATTGTCCTCAACCTGAGTTTTTTCACTTAGAATATTTTCAATAAAATTGGTTATCACCTGGGCAATTTCAGGTGACTGAGATGTTGCAACTTCTTGTGTATCTAAGGCTGAAGTCATTTTCCACATATTCTAATTTATTTGTTCTGAAGTCTGCAAACAATCCTTAACTTGTTGTTCCAAATATGTCTGGGGAATTTCTCCCATGGGAACTTTCCCTTTGTCCAAGTCTGAGCTAGTTCCCATAGATATAGTTTTGGATGCCAAAGCTTCTTTTGTTGCAGCTCGAGCTTCTCTTTCTTCCCTGTCTTTCTCTATCCTTTCCAATATGTCCAACTCTGTAGACCTGTAATGCTTTACCCTGTACCTGATCTCCTTCTGATACTGCACGATATGGCTTTTCTCTTCTTCACTCTTAGCCCTTGCCAAGACGTCAGAAAATGTATCTATTCCCTGATAAATGAAATCATTTAGAGTTTCCTCATGAACATAACCTATTTTGAAATGATTCTGCCTCAGGTGTAAATCAACAATCCCTTTAGGATCATGTTGTCTTATTCTTGCAAAACAAAGTTTAAGTGACATGATGTGGTCACTTAGCTCCAATGCCCAAGTAGAAGTGGGTACACTCAAGGATGCAAGGGTAATGGGAAACCTAGGCCAAACTTTTCTCTTTGGTGCAGCACATTTCTTGTAGATCCCCTCTGTAACTATTTGAAATGAGATCTCTTCTAGGAACAAATTTTTTGGTATGACCTGAGGAAACATGTGAGCTGCGTTGTTGCCATAAACCCTGATATAGTTGAAATATTCACCCACATACCAGTCCCCCATAGTGTCTATGAGAGATTTTTCTTTCGGTGAGAACGCAGGTGCTTCTTTGTTGAAAAGCAGAAAGTATACCTTGCCAAGGAAACTTTCACATATATCATAGAACCTAACCACATAGTTGCCATCCCATAGCTCGGAATGATAGATATGTACAGGCGGGGCCGGTAATTCCCAACTCCATCCCAAGTTAGGGTAACAAAAATTAGCACAGAAGATGTCCACAATGAAGGTGGTCAGATAAAAATTGGGCTTTTTCTTAGCAGTGGCTTTCTGGAACTCTTGGATGTCATTTTTAAGTTATAGTGATAGAATTGAGGCCCAAGGGAAAGATTCACCTGTGGTAATAATGTGATGAGCGATGGGAGCCCATTCCTCTTTGAAGAAAGAAAAGTTGGGAAGGCCATAAAGCCTGCACAACATCACTTCTAGCAGGGAGTAAGGCTCTTTGAACCACTTGACAGGGTATAATTCATCTTTCCTCTTGGAAAATTTGTGGAGTTCAGTCATCCAGGATTTGAGCATTTGGTCGAAATTGAATTTGGATTTGGCAATGTTAACAAAATCTGCATCTAGGATCTGGGTATAAGGTTTAAGAGCATAAATCCTGACAAAGGTTTCGGAGTGAAAATTGGCTAGCTGAGACCCGGTACTGGTATTGAAAGAATGATATTTGACATTGGTGTGGTCTATAAACCATCGCACAACATCTTTATAAGGTAGGATGGTCGGTCTGGAAGCAATCATATGCAGGCCATAATCTCTAATTCTCTCACAAACAGTTTGGTGACTCTAGAAATATGAGGGTTCATTGTTATAGAAAATTGAGTAAACCCACGACTAATCTAAATGGTGAGTTTCAGTCACTTGGCTGCTAGTATTAGAAAAGACACCAAAGTTTGGGTCTTTGGTGAACATGTCCTTCTGAAGGTTTTTACTCCTGGTAAATCTGGGGGTTTTGGATGTTGCCATATGTCATTTTGAATATTTATACCAGAAATTAAAACTAAATTATAGAGTAAGCACAATAAACAATTCGAATTGCAAGAAAGCAACCTGATAACCAACCTGAAGTTGTACTGTCAGAATCACGTGGTAAATTCTAGAGGTAAAAATCACACAGCAGAGCGAATTACAGCAGTAAAAATAGTGAAAAATCGTAAATCAAAACTATCATATTTATAATTCCTGAGAAATAATATAGACTGTCAGATGAGAGTAAAAGGAAAAAGAACAGTTAGGATCAGTTTGGAGGGATGCGGAATCAAAAACAAAATCGCAAGTTTTATTAATCATTCCACAACCCACATTTCGCAACTTGCAGGATGCGGAGTGCGGAATAGCAAAACAACAAAAGAAATTATTCAATCAGCTCTGCATTCCACATTCTGCATCTTGTGGGATGCGTGATGCAGGATGCGAAAAATACCCAAACCCCCACGCGAACAAATGATAACCCTGCAACCTGCATTCCTCAAGTTACGGGATGTGGGATGCAGGTTGACTAAAGTAAACACACGAAAAAAACTCTCCCACATCCACATTTATGGGATGCGGGTTTGGAAAATTAAATATAAAAAATAAATGTTTCCCGTATTCCGCAACTTGTGAGTTGTGGGATGCGGGACGTTAAAAAAATCCAAACAAAACTCAATCATTCTGCATTCAAAACAAAGAAATCAAACATGGTTTTTTGGGAATTTGGTTAAGTCAAGGAATCCTAAAAATAAAAATATTAATGGAACCTTTAAAGATTACGAAGAGTCTTACAAAGTAATATTTGTATGTATAATTGGGATCTTGTGTCAAAATGACATGGGAGCTATTGTACCTACAACAATTGGCAATTGGCTAGAAGAACCAGCTATCTCTACAAAACAATAATCCTTCCCAATCAAACTGTTAGTGGGCAAATGATTAACTCTCAAAAAATGTTAATATAAGAATGCAACTAACGAGAAAATATTAAAATTATTAACGCACTCCCAACCATGGTCATGAAAAGAAAATGCACCTCTGATTCAAATGTCATTGGAGGATAGGATCATCTGAACTAAGGTTGAAATAGGCATGCAGTTTGAAGGTGAACCTAAAATCAGACCTTTACCACTTTGGTTTTCACACGGGGCCTCTTAAACCATCATTCATTTTTTCCCCTCTTTCATTATTTTTTTTTTTTTTTGTAAGATCAACAAGATTGCAATGACACAGGACCACTGCTCCATGTTCTGGTGATCGGTGCCATTCACAAACCTAACCTAGAAACTAAACAAGCCGACTCAATAAGGATACTTCTTGTCTTCTAGCTATATGGTGAAAAGAAGCTATCATGGCTTGGGAACCATCTTATGATAGCTTCAGTCCAATGTCAAGCCCATCATCATAGTGAGGCTGGCCTTAGAAAGGACCCCCTCTTTTTGTGTGCAATGCTTTCTTGTTTGGGGTTTGACTAGGGTTGTAATGTAAAGTATGAATTACAAGACACTGCCATGGCTTGGTGTCCATATGTAGGCAATGTTACTCACTGATGCTCTGCAGATCATGAATGAGCCGACCTGTGATAGGATCTCCCATCTTCCAGAGATCTGGAAGCCATCTCCCCCTATCAAATGGCAAAGATGTCATTCCACTGAGCGCCTATGAACCTAATAAGCTGGCTCGTGATGAGACCCCCTCATCTTGTAATCCACACGATAAGAATATATGGTCGTTGCTGAATCCCAAAGAGTAATACTGACGAGGTTATAAAGATATGCCACAATGCCCTAATGAGACCTTAGACAAGGTGAGCCTTTTCTTCCACAACTATCATCATCAGAGTACAACATGTAGAATGTATTAACTTGGATGAGCTAGAGAAGATAGGAACTGACAGATCTGTTTCAGTTGAGAGTATTGAATACTGAGAAAACTAATTGCTCATTACTACCAAGTGTGTAGATATTACCAAAATTACCAATATCAGGCAAACATTAAAAAACAAAAATAAAATAACACACCAAACCTATATACAGGGTTGAATCAACCTTTCTTAAACAAATTACTTCTTGAGAAGAAAAACATTCACTGGGAAGGTGTCAACAATCCCTTCCAATGTTTGTAGTCGAATTGTACTAGGACCAATGTTTTCTGTAACAATGAATGAAACTTGGTGTAATATTTGTTGTCCTTGTGTTGTTTGTCCCATTGTAACACTAAATATCCCACTAAGACATCTATTTCTGATGAATATCTCTCATCAAACCACTTCTTAACCAACTCTTGATGTTGGTAGAATTTATTCTTGGCTTTGTCTCCATCCTCTTCTAGTTTGAGCAGAGAATCAATCCTCTGCTGTAATGGGGAAGAGTCACTCTCATGGATGGATTGGGCCAATTGCAATGAAGGAATGGTGAGATTAGCTGGTAGGATAGCTTCCTTGCCATAAACAAGGCAATAAGGGGAGTTACAATGGTTTCTTTTGGGGTGATTCGATCTGCCCAAAGAGGATAGTAAATTTTGGTGTGCCAGTATTTATGATGTGAAGCCATTGTCTTCTTAAGGATGCTTATCAAGTTTTTGTTTGAGGATTTCGAAAGCCCATTGCCCTAGGGGTAGTAATTAGTAGAAAAATTAATCTTTATCCCCTTTTCAAGGGCATAGCTAGTCAAGTCAATGGACTGGAAATAGGAGGCATTATAAAGAACAAGATACTCGGGGGTGCCAAACCTGGTGATTATATGATTTTCTAGGAAGAAAATTACCTGCCTTGTGTTACACAGTCTTAAAGGGACTGCTTCTAGCCACCTTGTGAAATAATCAGTGGCTGTTAAAATGAAATTGTGTTGTAATAAGGATAGGGGGTTGACGGGTTCGACAAAATCCAATCCCCACCGCTGAAATGGGAATTGGACTGCTACTGGCTGCAAGGGGTAAGCAGGTTTCTTAACTTTTCCAGCGCACTTCTGGAAAGGCTCACATTTTCTGACAAATGAATGGGCATCTATGAACATAATCTTTTAACCCAAAAAATCCCTCACTAATCTCTACATGACCTAAACCACCCAAGGACATCCATACACGACCCTCATTTGACCCCCACACCCTAAAAAAGGCTCAAAAATATGAAAAAGGCCTTAAAAACCCCTAAAAAGAGCCAAAATAGCTCTCATACGGGATAAAACCTCCAAAAAGGGGCTAAAACCCCTCAAAGGAGCTTAAAACCCCCAAAGAAGCTAAAGATTGGCCGAAAGGGGCTAAAATCACAAAAAAGGGGCTAAAGCCCCAACCAGGGGCTTAAAACCCTAAAAATCTTGAGAAGAAGTATAAATAGAGGGGTGGGGGTCACTCTCAAATGACTCCTCCTCTCCATATCATTATGCTTCCCGTGTGAGTGCCTTGAGACCCTTTTCCTCTCAAGTCATTCACCCTCCCTCTCCTCCATTCCTCCATTGAGCCATAGCTCCCCATCCATTGAGAGATGCTCTCCCAAGCTAGGGCATGGTGGCCCATTTCAACAAGAGAACATATAAGCTTTGTTTCATGTCATTTTTATTCTACTTTTCCTAACACAGTTTGCTTGCAGGTTTATTTCTCATACTTTTGTTGCAAGTTTCCATTGATGTCTTGCAGCTCCTTTGTCTGCTAACAGTGTTGTGCAGGGTTTCATTTCATTTTCTTTCTATTATTTCCATTCTCATAGGAACCCTACCCTTCCATCCTATAGATGGAAGGGAGTTGTTCCTTCCTGTACCAAGGGTGAAATCCCTACTAGAAAATTGGTGACCATACAAGGTCGATCCCACAGGATTCCTGGGTTTAATTTCTGCATTTCAATTTTTATTTGCCCTAGTTTAGTTTTCTTTCAAATCTAGATTAAATATGTCCTTTTATGCATTTTAACTCATAGTTGATCCTCCTTAAGGCCAAGCTGAGCCCATTCGGCCACAGTACAGGTTACTGTCAGCCAGTCTTGGCTCAGGCAATTTTTTTTTCATCTTTCAGACCAGGTCACTCATTCAGGCCCGAAAGGTGTGACTTCATCCCAGAAAGTAGATCGCTTCTGTCTGCAGTTTTTGAGTGACCCGGTTCCTTGATTTGGGGAAAATTTGGCGACCCCCTTGCAACATTTCCCCCGAAAAGAGCGATCTATCTCTTAGATTCATATTTTTAAAGTTATTGGGACTGTCAGTGCTGCTCAACCGCTTCTGTCCATCAGTCTATATTTATTTCATTTTAGTCTCTGTTTATTTCATGGAATCCTATGTAAATCACTGTTAAATCAAATGGTTAATTGGTTAAAAAATATGATTAAAACTTGAAAAAAATTACTATAGGTTTCAATTCTTGATTTGAAATTAATATCTTGCCTAGCCCTTCCTCCTCTACCTAGTCATCACCCTTCAGGGTATTCTGGGATAAGACGAAAGTTGAAGCTTGCATAGTAATAGGCACTTCACTTATTATTTTCAAAACCACTAAAAACGCCTGACTTGGAAGGTAGAGGGGGTGGATACCGATAGGGGTTTCATGGTGTTCGCGTCCTCCCTGCTGACTGACCTTGCATCTAGAGAGTGACCTGAGGATATATGGATGGGATTAGTCCCATTGTGTTGAGAGCCCAATACTCTTTCATGGTTGAAGAGAAATGCAAGTGTAAGGAAGTCACCTAGTTAGGTTCAGATTCAGATTCAAGTATGGCATGTATTCAAGTTTCTATTCACAATTTACTGCTATCATAAACAATTTATTCATGTTATAAGTTCTGCAATACAATCTCTGCAGACTATTCATAAACCATAAAAGCAGCCACTAAGTGTAACATAAATATAAAAGTAGCCACTAAGTGTAATAAAAATATAAAAGACATGCACACAAACCATGCCACTTAAAACAACCAAACTCAATTCATGATGCTAATCTAGCCATTAAAATTTATAATTTACACTAATTCAAACACTTGCAGTCTTTGAGGACAAAAGTCCCTGACTTCCTTAACCGTGGGACATACTTGGTTCAGCCTAGAAACGCATTATGAGGAGTACCACGAGAACCCCAAAGTAGCTAGCCACTGAGAGGAATTGCCAAACGAAACGGGAAATGACCCCCACCAATTGACTAGCACTATTGTGATGAAACATCCAAGCGCTGTCTCTTGGCAGTATTGGTGGCCGAGTGACCACTTGAAAGCCAATAGAAATCCATTAAAACCGGGGTCCAAAATTCATTACCATATTTCACCACTTGACATACAAATCAGGCACAATTGATCCCCCACATTCTTCCTCACGCTTGAGAGGCAATCCACCATAGTTTGGGTCCTTGAACCAACACCATCAATACCATTCTCAATGACCCTCTACACCATCAGAAGGCCACACAACCTCTGATTTAGACTCAGAATCATAACAATATGAGACAGACCTGCATACTGCACCTTCTAGCCCCATGGTTGGTGTAAACTCATATCCATTTTTTGGCTTAGTGATTGGTACTTGACCCATGTCCATACCCCATACCACCACCAACACCCCTGTTGGTGTCCCTAGCATGGTCATGCAAACTATCATAAGTCAGCTACCTCCACCCACATTGACCACTCAAACTATCCCACCTGGCATGCTTGGGGAAGTGGCCCTTCCACCTACACTACCCCACCTGTCATACATGGGGCTAGTGGCCCTTCCACGCACACAGTTCCATTTACCACACTTGTGGGTAGTGGCCTGTCCACAATGGTGCCACAAGTACCCCCAGTTATGCAGGTGCATCATATCCCTGCAAAATCCACCACAATTGTTTCCCCATCTCACATCAACCTTTGGTCAAAGC
Source organism: Pseudotsuga menziesii (assembly GCA_001517045.1). Lineage (NCBI taxonomy): Eukaryota > Viridiplantae > Streptophyta > Pinopsida > Pinales > Pinaceae > Pseudotsuga > Pseudotsuga menziesii. Next base: position 41,220 of record LPNX010111800.1, read on the forward strand.
TTCCTTTCATGGCACACCTCAACCTGCCTGATTTGGATCGGTTAACAAATGACCCTATTTTCCATCAAACGTTTTGGCCTCCCATGCCAACCAAAATCCCCTCAGACATTCCCAAGTTTGAAGGGAAGGCAGGGGAGTGCCCCAAAAACCATATCATGATGTTTCACCTATGGTGCTCATTAAATAGCATCGTATATGATTCGATCAAACTCAGACTATTCCAATGCACCCTCACAGGTGTTGCATCCAAGTGGTACATTGAGCTACCACAATCCAAGTACCCGGATTTTAACTCCTTGGATTTCATGTTTCTGTAGTATTTCCAACTCCTTGTTAGATACGACGAAGGGGTGGAGATATTGCTATCTTACCGCCAGAATACTGTGACCCACATAACCGACCACATCCATGAGTGGTGGCAATGCCATAGTTTGTGCAAGATTCAACTTGATGATAGGATGTTCCTGGATTGTTTCCTAAAAACTTTGCTACCACCTATAGCAAAGGATGTCACATCCAAACGTCCCCAATCCAAAGAGGAGGCCATCTTGAAAGACCAGTAGTTTGATCTAATCTACCCACAGTCTAGATACCTTTACACTGTCATTCCAGATGCTCCCCATGTAGGCACCTGTTACCGGGATGCACCAGGGGCATCCCATGCCGTATATGGCATCATAGGTTCTATCTCCCACCAACCACAGCACCGTCCAACACCACCTACAATACCACCACAACCAAGCAACACCCCCAATGTTTCCTACCAAAACCAAACTCTTGACTATGAAAGAATGATGTCCCTTTCCAGAGCCACAACTTCTTATGCACAACCTGCACCACCGCAATAGGCCCAGGCATTAGCTTGGCCGGTACAACAATATGCAAGACAAATGCCCACATTTGTGGCACCTATACCCACCCAAGTTTACTATGCACCACCGATGCAACCCATTCAAGCCCTTGCTCCTACTCCGCCAGCACCTTTAGGACAGGTGTTTGCACAACAAAACCGTCCTAACCAGCTAGTCCCCAGTAACCAACAAGGGAAAGCCATAAATAACCGAGCCCAGAACCAAGGCAACAATCAATTGCAGGGAGGCGATCAATGACCAAACCCTCCCAATAATGCAGGGGAAAATCGACCAACCCTAAATCCTCAGCAACCAAATGCACCTAGACGTAACGCTCTATTGTGCACAAATCAACCATGCAAGTTGTGTGAGGTCTACAGGAACTATACACATGAATGGCCCTTCATGGGTCGCTCCAAGCAAGCCATTCACAACGAGGTTCAACATGCTATCAATATGGTAGCCCAAGCTCAACCCAACCCAGCACCACCAAGGCCTTCACCCATGGTCCTCCAAAATCCATTACCAGTCCAACGGCTGGTAGCAATTGCACCTTCTCCCTAGCCCAATCCCAACGCCCTAGGGGCACCTCCAACAATAGAAACAGGTGTTCACCACCTGCTAGCCATGACAATTGAAGAGGTCAATTTATAGACCAGACAAAATTAGTACGGAACCAACACTGAACCCGCTGACACATCAATGACATCTACGTCCAAAACATCCAATGCACCTCTTCAGCTACCCCCTTTTCTTCTGTGCCCCCCCATACGGTGGATTTCCAACAACGTCACGGCTAGAGCTGTCGTAATCTATAGCATTGTGGATGATTTGGCCCAAACACCTACTGTCATGTCCTCTCTTGAGGTACTCAAAACTTTCCAAGCATAGTAGAAAGCCTTACTAGCTGCCTGTGGTGTTGTAGACCCCTCCGACTCCAAGTTGATAACATTCGACACGAAGAATGGAGAACCGCAGATGCCATCAACCATTGCCTTCCAAATCCTGGTGTCTATTTGGAATTTGGTCGTGCACCGATGCATAGTGGATGAGGGGGCATCCACGTGCATTATGTCTACCCTAGTCTGGAAGAAACTTGGATCCCTAATTCTGCAACCATCCTCTGCTACTCTGCGGGCTTATGATGGCCACCCCACTAAAGCCCAAGGAATCCTCCCTCATGTCCACATCACATTGGCCAGGAAACCAGTACTGATTGACAGAGAGGTTTTTAATGCTCAGTTGGACTATAACCTTCTCCTCGGAAGAAGTTATATGTACGCCATGAGAGCCGTAGCATCAACTGTTTTCCATCTCCTGATGTTCCCTCACGAAGGGAAAATCGTGACGGTTGACCAACTGACTTATCACGATCTACAAGGGCTAACTGTACCAGCCAATGTTATCCCTACGATCTACACCATTGATCCGCAAGGGCTAACCGCACCCACCAATGTTATCCCTACGGTCATCACCATGGTTGACAACATACTAGCCTCCCCATTGTTGAATGTGGGCCCTGGGTTGTTTACCGATACCACCATGACTACTTCTTTCCCCTTAGTGTCACCACCATCGACACCAAATGAGACTGCATATTTGTGCATGCTCTCATCCAGCACTGCTGCACCCAAACATCAACTGCATCTGCATCCCCAACCGCAACCAAAACACCATCTGCAGCCGCAACACCATCAACAGCCACGGCATCATTAGCAGTCGCAGCATCATCAACAGTCACAACATCATCCGTAGCCACAGCATTATGCGCAGCCGCCACCACAACCTCATCCCTACATGCAAGCATTAGGGAGTTATCTAGGCTCCTCCCCAGTCCACACAATTCCCTTCCTCTTTCCCTCACCTGGTGTCATGACTAAGCCAGTAATGGGTACCTTAAAATTACCCAATTTTACATTGGGAATTCCTGTGTGGTACCTTGATCTGACTGGCCCAAACACCAATTCCCTAGGTAGTCTTAACCCCTATGCAACCCATTACGGTCGAATCTCATCCTCCACCCGGCCCGCAAAAACCAACCACCGCACCCGCACCGCCCCACCTAAAAAGGGCGAGGGGCAAAAATGAAAAAGCTACTACTAAACCTCGATAGATCCCATCTTGCACCGTCTATGAAGAATAGGCCTATCCAACTCAAAATTGCCCTGAGATTCCCATAATCTGCATGCATTTGGATGCCATGGATACAATGAAAAACCTCCCCATGTTTGAACTCCCAAGTGGGCCAATAGTGAGAAACAAGTCATTGTAAACAAACCATTCTTGCACCCTCTGCGGATTGTATGGACACTACCAAGACTTTTCTGAGTTCCGAATGGATCTAGCCAACCTTCGAAAAAGTTCCCTTGAATTTGAGATCACTTTGATCGAAGAATTTCACTCCTCACCTCCTTCTTCAAACACCATGTCCATTTACATGATGTCCAGTTCTATAGACCCTCTTGTCTCCACCATCACTAATGGTCCATTAGACCCGTCTCTTCATTGATTCTGCAACGATGAGGAGATACTTGAAGCCTTAACCACCCCAGAATACCCATGGGATGACAAGCACCATCGCTCGTTCTTGATCCCCGAAGAACTTGTGTCGTAGTTTGACCAGTTTTCCGTGGAAACAAAATATTTCATTCATCGGAAAGTCGACTGGTTCAAAAATCCCATTCCGGCACCAGACGCCTTAGAAGAAGGGAACATGGACAACAATTCACCAACCATCAAAATCAACATCTCAACCAATCCTGAGGTTGTGAAGAAATCATGTTGGGGGCATCCTGCTCCCCGAAAGAAGTTGCTGCCTACAAAGCCCTCTTCCAAGAATTCCGCAACATCTTTGCCTGGTCCTACACTGAAATGCATGGGTTGGATCCATCCATTGTGGAACACCACATCGACACATGGCCCGATGTGGCCCCCGTGCACCAAAATAAATGACCCATCCATCCCTCCAAAGTTGTCGTGGTCAAAGCTAAAATTGAAAAGATGCGCATAGCCGGCTTCATTTACCCCATTACGTACACCACTTGGGTTTCAAATCCTGTTCCCGTGAATAAAAAACAGGGTACCATCCGCATTTTCAAAGACTTCCACAATCTAAATGGAGCGTGTCCCAAAGACAACTTCCCAACACCCTTCATCGATCAGATTATCGATGCATGCACCGGACATGAGGTATTTTCCTTCATGGATGGGTTTTCCAAATATAACCAAATCCAGATCCGGAAAGAATATCGTTACAAGACTACACTCACAGCCCCGTGGGCCACATTCACCTATCGAGTAATGCCCTTTGGTCTAAATAATGTTGGAGCCACCTTCCATCGTACAATGACACACTGTTTCTGTGACCTCATCCACATCATGTTGGTCTATCTTGACAACCTCATTGCACGATCACAGAAGCAAGCACAACACATAGACGACTTGTGACAAACCTTCCTACGATGTCACAAGTACAAAATCTGCTTGAACCCTATTTTTTTTGTCCGAATGGGTCGTCTCCTAGGGCTCATCGTGACACACAAAGGAATGACCGTTGATCCCCTAAAAGTCCAAACCACTTTCCCTCTAACATCACCTATTTAAGTGACGGTAGTTCAGCTTGTAATATAGTCTTGTCCCTTTTTTGTTTTACACATTTTTAAAGTGAGTCTTAAGTATTGTTTCCCCTCATTGCTCTAGATGGATCCTACCTCAGATCAGTACATTCGATTTGCTGATGGAGCGAGCATATGGTCTCCAAACCTCACCTCGGTTGCATGGGTCATCTACTCCCTATCACACGAGTTGATCCATATCAACAGAATATGTGTGGGCAGTGCGACCAACAACCAGGCTGAATATGATGGTGTTAATGGCCTCTTTGTTGGAGACATTTACCACCATACACACTCATTTTGGTCAATTTGGTGTAGTTAAACCACTATCCTAAGTTTTATTGACTTAATTGACATCAGAGGAGCACTAGATGACATCAGCATGAGCACACCCATGCCTACCTTCAGTCAAGGAGGCTAACTTAGCCTTCTCCTACATTTGGGGAGGCTAACTGGAGCACTCTGGGGGTGATCTGAGTGTCATTAATGTCCCATATTGCTAACTGATGGTTACAATCAGTTAAACAGAGTAGTGAAGGTGCCTTCCTTCATTAAATTGATTATTTATTGAGTGTTTAATGAACTGGAGTCAACAGGGGCACCTCCAACCACTTCTGATGGTCAGTTACACTTCGGTTAACCTCATCGGGGTTCATTGAAGTCATTGATGCACTACCACTTGTTGGTTGGCTTGCAGTGACATGTGTTTGAGATACTTTCAGTTAGACTCAGTCATTTATTGCACTTCGACTTCAGTTAGGGATCAATTGAGTCAATTAGGTTTTTGATCAGTGGTTAACTTGAGTGTTGACTGTGGCTTACATTTAGTTAAGCTAGACTCACTCATTCAATTTGAATGACCTCCTTGGGAATTTGAATTTCTTTTTCATTCATGCTTCCAGCATGATCATTGTATTGTATTACTCATTCTTTATTGATTATACAAAGCGGCTACTCATTTTGTAGCACTATTATACCATTTTCATGCCTTATTGTCTGAAATCTCTTATGAGACTGTGTTTTAGTCCCTATATTACTGCAACAGATTAATATGGTATCAGAGCTCATGACAAGATGAAGCTTAGATCTCTCAAAAACCGTAGGTTTTTGACAGATCTTGCATGAAAATTGAGCAATAGCTAAAAAATCCAACACTGCACCAGAAGCCAAGGCGTACCACTTAATACCCCAAGTAATGAAATTGTTGATCAAGATTTCTTGATTGACTATGTTGGGTGTGATGAAAGCCTAAATGTGCAGGATCTCCAACCTCACAGTTCCCTTTTTGTTGTGATTTTTAGGTTTTTAATAGGTGAAAGCATTTGCTCCAGCAGATTTAGATGGCTTCTTCCGTAGAACTCTTGACTCCGTTCGATTTCCACTCATGGAAATGAGACATGGAGATCCAGCTACATGCTAGAGGATTCTATAGGGTCACTATGGACACTGAAGAAGATCCTGCTTCTGTGACAGACAAAGCTACATTCTTGAACAAGAAGGATGAAGCATTCGGATTCTTGTGCCTCTCTGTTTCCTGGGATCTTCTTTTCCATCTTTTGGGATTGAAAACTCCAAAGGAAATCTGGGACAAATTGGAAAGCCTGTATGGAAAGAAGGATGATTTGAGAGTATACCAGCTTGAGAATGAGTTAATGTCTCTCCATCCTTCCAATTTTGAGACCTTGAATGACTTTTTCACAAATTTCAAGCACATTGTCTTACTGTTGAAGCAATGCAAAGTGGATAAGGAGGATGATCAGCTCATCCTCACTATACTCTCCAAACTTGGATCTGATTATTCAGTTTTTCTCTCTACATTCCGTGTGGGGAAGCTCAAAACCCCTGGATGGAAGATGCCTACACTCAATGCCTTCATTGAGTCCCTAAAAAGTGAACATTATAAGCTTGTCCAGATGGGGATCATCATATCCTCCTGTGATCAAATCCTCCATGTCTCAAGGCCTAAAGATCTGAAGGGTAAAGGAAAGCATCATAAGAACCCAAAAACTAAATTCAAAGCTCCTAAGCCTAAAGTTGAAAACCAGCATCATGATGAGTCTTCCGGCTCAAAGAAGAACAAAGGAAAAGGGCATCATGGAACGGAAAAAGTCAAGTGTTCATACTGCGGGAAGGGATTCCACCCTAAACATGCCTACATGAAGAAGAAACTTGATGAAGCTACCTCTCTCCTTGAGAGAAATCACATCAATCTTCTGGAAATCTTTCAGAGGAGAGATCAACAAGATTGGGAACCACAACATGAAAGAGGTCATGCCCTCATGGCAAGCACTTCGAAGTCCAAAGCACTCTTGATTGACTCTAGAGATTCGAACCACATGATGGCTGAAAGAGACTCCTTCTAATCTTTGGAGATCATCAAATTCATCCCCATCCACATGGGAGATGACTCCACCATCATTTTAGAAGGACAAGGTACTGTTGATCTCGAAAATGGCTATTTTTCAAATGTTTTGTATGTACCATCTCTGGCATCAAATCTCCTTAGTGTCTATCAGATGACACATACAAGAGTGCCTAAGAGAGTATCCTTCATCCCTAATGATGTTGAGATAACAGAACTTGCATCCAGGAAACTTGTTGCTAAAGGCCTTGCAAACCATCATGCAAAAGCCTATGAGTTTTCCCACTTTGTGGCGGATGCAAATCCCACCGCACTACTGACTCATGGAAATGAAGTTAGTAGACTGTGGCATGAGAGGTTTGGCCATCTCAACTTTAAATACTTGCAGCAATTACAGAAAAACTCCATGGTTGAAGGCCTCTCGGTCATTAAGGAAACCACTGGAATTTGCAAGGGTTGTGTTGTTGGAAAGAACCCTGAGCACAAGTTGGATCGGGGGAAGGCAAACCGAGCTACATGCATATTGGGTCTGATACATTCTGATATCAGCAGTCCCATGCCTATCACATACATGAATGGATTAGGGTATCTTCTTACTTTTATTGATGATTTTTCCAGGTACACATGCGTCTTCTTTCTCAAAAAGAAGTCTGAAGTATGTGAAAAATTCACTGAACTGAAGGCCTTGATCGAGAATGCATCTGGGCTTAAGATCAAGATCTTGAGATCTGATAATGGCAGGGAGTATGTCAGTAATGAGTTGGTGCACATATTTTCCCAAAGTGGTATTCAGGTCCAACATTCAATTCTTTACACTCCCCAGCAGAACGGTGTAACAGAAAGGAAGAATCGGTCTCTCAAGGAGATGACCACCTGTATGTTGGAATCAAAGAAGTTGGCTGCAAATTTGTGGGATGAAGACATGCATGCTGTAGAATACATTCAGACCATAGTTCCACACTCATCCATTAAAGGGAAGACCCCTTTCGAAGCATACTTTGGACACAAGCCGGATGTGTCGAACCTGCGGGTGTTTGGGTCCACTACATGGGCCCGAATTCCACTTGATAAAAGGAGGGCTTTGCAACCGCAAAGAATAGAATGTCTGTTTATTGGGTATCCCAATGAATCAAAAGGTTTCAAGCTTCTAGATATAAAAACAAAATAGATCATCATCGAAAGGAGTGTCAAGTTCGATGAGCCTCTTCAGGAGGTGGAACTAGTGAAGGAGAAAACTGTTGAATTTCCTTCCTATTCTACTGAATATTTGGATGATGAAATTGTGGGTGATGACCCTGATTTGGATCCTCTGATTTATGATATCAATGTACATAAAACATCATATCTTGAATCAGAACCTGAAGTACAAAATCATCTCCCAACATGGGCCCGACAGACACTCTCCTCCGCAGGAGATAACATTGGAAATCCGGATGATCCAAGGAGAACCCGGTCTGATTTCCAAAGAGCAGGTATTGCACTCTCTTGTCCTGATAATTTTCTGTCCAAAAATTTTTATTTGATGATTATTTCAGACCCAAAATCTTACTGCCATTCTTGAAAGGATTCGAGATGGAAAGTTGCCATGGATGAAGAGATGAATTCTCTTCAGAAAAATACTACTTGGGAGCTAGTTTCTCTTCCTCCAGGAAGGAAATTGGTTCAATGCAAGTGGGTGTTTCAGAATAAGGTTGCTATAGATGGAAGAACCTGAAAATATAAGGCAAGGCTAGTGGCAAAATGTTTCTCCTAGGTCCAAGGTGTGTACTACCATGAGACTTTTGCACCAGTTGCAAAAATGGACTCCATCCGCCTCGTTTTGGCAATTTCCGCATCTAAGCACTGGGAAGTGCATCATATGGATGTTAAGTCAGCCTTTATACATGGATATATTCATGAGGAGATATATTTGAAGCATCCTGAGGGCTACATATTTGATCCATCTTTGGTTTGCAAGCTAAAGAAGTCACTATATGGGTTAAAACAGGCCCCAAGAGAGTGGTATTCCAAGATGTATGCCTTCCTTCTCTCACAAAACTTCCAAAGGTATAGATCAGATCCAAATGTGTATATACAGAATTATGATGGTAATTTGATTATTATTGTTTTATATTTTGATGACTTACAAATCACAGGTAGCACAGTTGCTTCTATTTCAGCCATCAAAACCACTCTCCACAATGCATTTGAAATGAGCGATTTGAGGCTCTTAAAACAATTTTTGGGGCTTGAAATTGAGAAAAATTATGATGGGATAATGGTCACTCAGTAGAAATACATATCAGACCTGTTAGTCAATTTTAACATGGCTGAATGTAGTCCTGCACCATTCCCTTTCCTTTCAGGGATCATCCTTGAAGAAGGAAAAAGCACACCTCCCATGGACTGCACTATTTATCGACAATTGATTGGTAGCTTGTTGTACTTGCAACATTATTAGCCTGATATCTGTTATGCCATGAATGATGTATCAAGATACATGCAGCAGACCCATGATCTTCATTGGAAGGCATCCAAGAGGATCCTCCAGTATATTCAGGGAACCAGGACCTACGACATTCACTATGTTGGAGACTCCGAGCTAGAGCTGGTTGGATACACAAATTCCAATTGGGCGGGTGATTCTATTGATCGAAAGTCAAATTCCAGATATGTCTTCATGTTTGGTGGTGGCCCTATTTGCTGGTCTAGAAAAAAGCATGCCTCCATAGCATTATCTTTAGCAAAGGCTGAATATCGAGGAGCGGTGAATGCTTGCATCCAAGTAGTTTGGTTGCAAGGCATTCTTTCAGAGTTTGATCTTGGTAGTACTTTGTCCACTGTCCTCTTTTGTGAAAATAAAAGTGCTATTAAGATATCACAGATCCAGTTACCAGGCAGAGGACCAAGCATATAGAGATACACATGCACTATATTAGGGAGCTAGTGCATGACAGTACCATCATTCTGCAATACTGCCCGACTGATGAGAAGATTACAAACATCTTCACCAAGATCTTTTCAGAAAATAAGTTCACTTACCTCCGTTCACTATTGGGGGTGAGTTCATCAGGGTGATCCTATTACTTTCAGTGTTCAGCTTGAGGGGGGGGTTTTCCCACTGGGTTTTCCCTCTTTTCCTCACTTAGTTTGTTTTTGAGCATTGTTTGAGTTTCAGTATTGTACAGGGTGACATATGGGCTTAGTTGCTGGGGTCCTATCATTTTTATGCATTTTATGTTTTCTACTCCTCGTGAGTGTAGCTTAAGGAGGGGTGTTGGAGACATTTACCACCATACACACTCATTTTGGTCAATTTGGCCTATTTAAAACACTATCCTAAGTTTTATTGACTTAATTGACATCAGAGGAGCACTAGATGACATCAGCATGAGCACACCCATGCCCACCTTCAATCAAGGAGGCTAACTTAGCCTTCTCCTACATTCGGGGAGGCTAACTAGAGCACTCCGGGGGTGATCTGAGTGTCATTAATGCCCCATATTGCTAACTGATCATTACAATCAGTTAAATAGAGCAGTGAAGGTGCATTCCTTCATTAAATTGATTATTTATTGATTATTTAATGAACTGGAGTCAACAGGGGCACCTCCAACCACTTCTGATGGTCAGTTACACTTCAGTTAACCTCATCAGGGTTCATTGGAGTCATTGATGTGCTACCACTTATTGGTTGGATTGCAGTGACATGTGTCTGAGCTACTTTCAGTTAGGCTCAGTCATTTATTGCACTCCGACTTTAGTTAGGGCTTAGTTGAATCAATTAGGGTTTTGAACAATGGTTAACTTGAGTGTTGACTATGGCTTACATTCAGTTAAGCTAGACTCACTCATTCAATTTGAATGACCTCCTTGGGAATTCAAATTGATTTGTCATTCATGCTTCCAGCATGATCATTGTATTGTATTAGTCATTCTTTATTGATTATAGAGAGCGATTACTCATTTTGTAGCACTATTATACCATTTGCATGCCTTATTGTCTGAAATCTCTTATGAGACTGTGTTTTAGTCCCTAGATTACTATGATAGATTAATACATTGGATTTGCTAATGGAGTGAGTAGATGGTCTCCAAACCTCGCCTCGGCTGCATGGTTCATCTACTCACTGTCACATGAGTTGATCCATATCGACGAAATATGTGTGGGCAGTGCGACCAACAACCAGGCTGAATATGATGGTGTCAATGGCCTCTTGGCTGCCGCTCTCCAGTTGGGCATTTTCCATCTTGATGTCTTCTTAGACTCCCAGCTGCTTGTATCCTAGTTGAACAACTACTACCGAGTATGTGAGCCCTGCCTCTTTAGAAGATTCATGTGCACTAAATAGACGGTTAGAACATTTGAATCCATCACATTCACACATGTTCCCAGAAACCTCAATAGTGTAGTGGATCAAATGGCTAATGAAATTCTAAATTGGCACATTCATAATCGCATATAGGAAGCATACAAACACAATGTCATGCATAATCATATATAAAACACACACACACACACATGTAAAAATACATCACATAGGCATTCCATTTCATATTATCATAAAAAGTCTCACATATAAAACCATAGAGAGCGCATACACATGCGTAAAAAATATATATAGATAGATAAATCGCATGTCCAAAATATGTCCAATACAAAAGGAGAAGCCACATATGCTTTCTCAGCTGAATATATATAGAGATGCAAAAAATACTAAGTGCACCAATGCACTACGGGCAGCCCCACTAGATGCTAGTATGACCCAGACTCATCCTCATAATCTGAATCAGTATCATCATCATATTCTTCCTTAGAAGACTCATCGTCCTCTGTAGGAAGATCCCCTCGCGCCGCCTAACGAAAGTAATCACAGGCTACGGCCATCCTCCTCATCACAGACGTCCACTCCGGAGGCACACTATGAATGGCGGTGATCATCTCATTGTCCAAATGTTGCCAACTGTCATTAGAAATCCCCTCATCTAGCCACTCCAAGTGCGACAAAATAGTCTTCGCCTCCCGTCGTCGCCTGCGAGGGTTCCCTACAGGGACCGCCGCCTCTCCAATAGAAACCACTGACCTCTGATAGACAGATAGCGTGCGGGGATGAACATCTGCATACAAAAACAAAGACACCATCAGTCTATACATATAATCATCAACCAACTCAACTACACTATGTATAAATATGAACATAAAGACATCACACATACATACCAGCTGGTCCCCATGCCTGACCAGGAGGTCGGAGCATCTCAGGATCCCCACGATAATCCATATGCACATAAAGGTACTCCTCAATAATCACTGGGAGTTGCCACCACTGCTCAAGGAACTCCTCGGTGAAGAAGCAGCCCATTCTGCCACCACCCTCTTGTACCATCATCTAGCATCACCTATGCATCCGTGTATCCCGTGGACCACCATCCTGCACTGCCCGATGCGGACTCATAGTAGTTATTTTCTCAAAAAAGAAAGCACATAAGAAGGAACCAAAACAAAATTCTCCCCCAGATGCCCTCTCATTTTTCAACTGACACCAAACAACCAGAAGGTACATCTGGGCCCATGCATAGTAATTTCCCCCCATGGCATGCTCTACTATCTGCAGCTGCCCTCCATATATCTTGTGACTCCATGTAGAGCCCAATATGTGCAACCACATAGTAGCAATAGCCCATGTCGACACATCCTTAATGTCACACATCACAATGTGAGAACCACGCATGTATGTAGTCACATAATAGTGCCTCTCACATAGCTCCTCAAGCATCTCCCCATGAGACAGCACTGGTGCTAGATCGCCAACAACTCCCAACATAGGGAGTCTAGTAAAAAAGTATACATCCAACAGCGTGATCTCAACATGCTATCCCTGGATTAGGAAGACCTCCTCCCCAGTATCCCAAAATCTCACCAAATTCTGCAGCAACAGACGCAAGCTCTTCATGAGGGGTATCCACATGAACTTCAGTAACCCACAACGGGCTATTGTAGCATGCACATTCCCATCCCAAAATGCCTCCTCCTGGAGGTCTTTGTAGCTCTCTCCTGCCACTTTGCCTCAGGCATCCTGCACAAGCAAAATTCAGCTATCAGCCACAACTCTCAGCAAAAAATCCACCCAGGGACCAAGTCGTACCTGTGTGGCCAAAATGGGTGACCAGGTCATTCAAAAAAGCCTCACAGGTGTGACCCAGTCGCTCTTTTACCATCGAAAGGTGAGACCTAGCTTGTAGAGACCCTAACAGGCTCATAGAGGAACCCGGGGTGAGCAAATTCAAAATGTAAACCACTGAAAATGATATATTTTGCAAGAGCTCTTACCTGCAAGTCGCGGAACTTGAAACCACCGGTCGAAATAGGAGAAATCAACAAAATAAATATAGGGCCCACCTCTCCAACTCTATAGTGAATAGTGACAATGACACCCCATAAAGTGGTCCCCACCCATATATAGGCCCCATTTGACCTATTTTCTCCCTTTTGACATAACAAGGCCATACAGAGTCCATTTGAGACGTCGTTCACACCACTGGTTTCAGAATTTCACCCTTTGTCTTCTAATGAGACCATCATCTCATGTTTAAGAAGTAATTTTCAGGACCACTTCCTAGAAGTTACCTCAGTTTACAAACCACATCATGGTGATACAAGTGTATTCAGACTTGTACTTGCATCACACTTTCCTACCACCACTCATTCGATTTCCCGTGCCACTGCCCGGAAGGCGCGCCATTTCATTTTAACATATAGTTGTATAATCCACCCACCACACCTTATGTGGGTTTCCAGACCATCGTCTAGAGGACGGATCATCTCCTTTGCATGCATTCAGCACATAAATGCCTCTGGACGTGCACTCACATCACATGTAGTCAAGTCCATCCACCACAACTCACACACAACTCTCCTGACCTCTGTCCAAGAGCCACCTCGTTTTGCATGCCTATGTCACATCGACTCGTGTGCCTCTACCACGATCTGTCCTGTGCATGTATTGGTATGTTCAAGAGCCACTTGCTCCATCCATACTATATGGATGACCTATGGACCACTGTCCATTGTCCTGACATAGGGGCACAACCAGTGCCTTCTCGATCGGTTGACCATACTGGAGTTTCTTTTAAGCTCATTTCTGACTCCTAAAAGAATGAAAAGATTGTCGAGCACAACTGCTTCCTTTCTCAATCATTGAAGTATAGGAAAGGGCATCTACATCGTCTCGTTTATTTCCTTTTGCGGACTATGTAGACCATCAAATGAAAAGTACCAACTTGGCACATTCAAGCAAAGACCATTCCCCTCTACATCCTTTTATGCTTTCTCAGGCAGAGGGGCTGAACTTTACGAAAAATCTCACCATGGGTTGTTGTTAAGCTCTTTTTCAGCCTTCTCATCAATAAAATATCTCTAAGAAAACTTGGTTTTGTTCATGATCGTAAAAATATTTGAATGACCATCCAGTCAAAATAGGTTTAACCTTTTTCAGCCTGACTAGAATACCAATGGTAAATAAGTCTCCCATCCCCTAAAGGATGGGCGAGCTCTCCTATGTATAATTTTATCCTTTTTTGGTCACATGAGACTACCAATGAAAAAGAGCCCCCATTGGAGTCTTCTTCATGCTTTCAAACTCTCTAAAATTGAAAGCACCATCGAGCATTTACTTTCTCGGGCTCGCCAAAAATCCATGAGATCATACTACAATGGTGTCTTTAGACACCACCCCACAGATAACAGTTTGGAAACATTCCCACTTTGGGTCTCCTCTGTCTAGAGTACTCTGTGATGTGTCTTCCTTGGATCCCATCAATATCAAAAGTGTCTACCTCCCCCAAGTATTTCCCATATGCAGTTACATTCCCAATATTAGAGCTATGATCCCTTTCCCATGAGTCAGTTTCATTTGCTGCCTGGTCCGCCCTGCCGTCATACACTAAACAAAGGAAGTTTGAGTGCACTACACTCCCTCTTCCCCTGTTCAACTCCTTCCCTTCCCACCCCATTCAGTGGGTCAGTCCTCAGATTGTCTCACATCTTTTAGTTATCTCCCTCATGCTTATGGTCAAGGAAACACCATTGCCTTGACCAGGGGAAAGTCTCCCTCTGTCAACGAAAACACATGTATTCCAAAGGATAGACCTAGAGGTCCCTATATCATTATTTCATTAACCTCATTGATGAGTTCCTTGGACCACTTGAGAGGAGTCCTTAGTGCCTCTTGAGATGGTTGTTTCTCATGTGCTCGACTCGAGCTACATCATCGCACCATTGAGATTCATACAGGGTATTGGTCCATGCAGTATTTGTTGAAGACCTCAGATGTCAGCTGAATCTAGCACATTGATGATTCTATTTGAGGGATCCCAACAGGTTCATGTCCCTTGTGATTTCTAGGTTGCTTTGGAGACAATGTTTAGAAGCCCCAACAATGCCTCTATATAGATTTATGATTAATGCAGCATACATGTACCATAGAGACTCTGACTCTCCGTCAGTAAACTATGTACCATTCTAGATCCAGCAAACCATCAGTCATAAAGATATAGCATTCCATGAGAATGCCATGGGTCCAATTTAGTAGTTCTTCAGATCAGTATTGTATTCAGCCTCTTATTGAGGAAACCACTATTGTAATAACAGTTGTACATGATTAGCTGTTGTATTACAAAGCTTAGATCACATTATTCTTTTGACATTGTTATGAGCATGGGGATGCCTGCCTCATCTGCATACATTCTACACATTATTTGTATCTCACCCATGGACAAGAACCATATTAATACAAAAACCAAAAGCCACCATGCCCCAGCCCAGGAAGCACCACCTCTCCGCAGAAAATCCTATGATGTCCGTCGGCCATACGATGAGATCCTGCCCTCACACATCAGGGGGAAATATTTTAACCCAAAAAATCCCTCACTAATCTCTACATGACCTACACCACCCAAGGACATCCATACATGACCCTCATTTGTCCCCCACACCCTCAAAAAGGCTCAAAAATATGAAAAAGGGCTTAAAAACCGTTAAAATTTGCCAAAATAGCTCTCATAGGGGATAAAACCTCCAAAAAGGGGCTAAATCACTTCAAAGGAGCTTAAAACCCCCAAAGAATATAATGATTGGGTGAAAGGAGCTAAAACCCCAACCATGGACTTAAAACCCTAAAAATCTTGAGAAAAAGTATAAATAGAGGGGTGGGGGTCACTCTCAAATGACTCTTCCTCTCCCTATTGTTATGCTTCCCATGTGAGTGCCTTGAGACCCTTTTCCTCTCAAGTCATTAACCCTCCCTCTCCTCCATTCCTCCATTGAGTCGTAGCTCCCCATCCATTGACAGGTGCTCTCCCAAGCTAGGGCATGGTGACCCATTTCAACTAGAGAAGGTATAAGCTTTGTTTAATGTCATTTTTATTCTAGTTTTTATAACATAGTTTGCTTGCAAGTTTATTTCTCATAGTTTTGTTGTAGGTTTCCATCGATGTCTTGCAGCTCCTTTGTTTTCTAATAGTGTTGTGCAGGGTTTCATTTCGTTTTCTTTCTATTCTTTCCATTCTCATAGGAACCCTACCCTTCTGTCCTATAGATGGAAGGGATTTGTTCTTGCATGTAGCAAGGGAGAAATCCCTACTACAAGGTCGGCCAATAGTATCTTGCCCCAATAATTTTGTGAGCCATGGTATCACCTAAGAAGTGTCCGCCTGTAGGTCCTGCATGAAATTGAAACAGGAAATCATCAGTCTGATCTTTTTCCAGGCATCTGAGAAACACCCCATCATAATTATTTCTAAAAGAACATCATTAATAAGCTGATAAGGGGATGATTTCAGCATTAATGCTCTACGTTTTTTGGGATCTAGGGTTTTAGGAGAAAACCCATTATGAAGAAAGAATCTGATGTGATCATACCATTTAGATGCCGCAGTTTCAAGTGCATTAACAAAACCTGTAGGAGTAGCTTCTTCCTATTCCCAATCAACTTGTTGATTTTCAAGGTCGTTTGACTTGGCAATGAGATGACACAAACCTTGTCCTCTAACGATCTTCACCGACTTAATTTCTAGATCATATTCTTGAAGGGCGGTCATCCAGTGAGCTCTATTTTCTCCCAATTCCTTATGGACAAGGATATTGCAAATTACTGCATAAGGGACAATCACCTTAGTCCTTGACTTCAAAAGATAAGGCTTGTAATGTTTTATTGATTTATATACTGTGTAGGCCTATTTGTCAACCTGGGAGTAATTGAGTTCAACCCCTTTGAATTTCGAACTCATGAAAGAAATGGGGATTTCAGCATCTTCATGATTTTTCTGATGAGGACAATAGCATAAGAAAAGTCAGTAGAAAATGTATAAAATATAAAATCTTTACTGAAATTCGGGGACATGAGAGCAGGTGCTTCTGCTATGGTTTTCCAAATTTCAGTAAATGCATTTTTTTGTTCTTCGGACCACTTAAATAGTACATATTGTTTGACCAAAAACTGCAAGGGTTTAACTACTTGAGAAAAATTAGGAACAAATCTTCAAACAAAATTAATCTTACCCAAAAATGACTGCATTGCCTTAGGAAGGTTGATCTTGGAGATTGCTTCGACACGTTCAAGATCAATGATCATACCTTCTTTTGAAACTACAAAACCCAACAACTTACCTTTTGTTAATGCAAATATGGACTTCTTGGGATTAAGGGAGAAACCAAATTTCCTACACCTTTCGAATATCTATTTTAGCATAGAGAAATCATCCTGTCATTTTTTAGAGTAAATGGTAACATAATCTAGGTACACAACAACAAAATTGTGGATCAAACCCCTGAAAGCTATGTCCATAGATCTCTAGAATGTGGCGCCTATGTTTATTATCCCAAACGACATTTGTCTGTATGCAAATGTTCCCCAAGGGGTCCTAAAAGTAGTTTTTAATTGATCGTTGGGTGCAACCAAGACTTGGTTGTAGCCAGAAAAATCGCCTAGCAGCAAAAAAATCTCTGATCTGGCTACCTTCTGTAGGATCTCCTCCATTGGAGGAACATGATAGTTGTCTTTTTCAGAGGCTTGGTTCAGGTTCCTAAAGTATACGCAGAGTTTGATTTCACCATTATTTTTAAGAACAGGGACAAAGTTAGCTATCCATTGCGTATGTCGGACGTGAAATATGATCCTAGCAGAGAGCAGTTTGTCTAATTCTTTCTTGACATAAGGCTCTAGGCTGGGGTGCATTTTCCTCAATTTCTAATTATAGGGTTTTACATCAGGTTTCATGGGGATGTTATGATGCATGATGGTAGTATCAAAGGTCCTGAGTTTATCGTATGTCCAGGAAAAAGCGTCTTTATATTCCCTACAAAGTTTGATAAAACTTGTTCTTTCATCATGGGAATAATGTATTCCAAGATTGATAAATTGGGGTTCATGCCCTATTCCTAAATTAACAAGGGTGTGATTCAAGGTCGAGATTTGAGTCTTGCAATTGATGGTTTGTCTGAATTTATCTTGTAAATCATAGAACTTCTCCAGACTAATGACAGACTTTGGGATGATGTTGGAAGGATCATATAGAGACTTCTCATGATCAACTTCGTCAATGGCCATACCCTCAAAGGTATTTTGAGTTGACAGGAAGTCAAGTATTTGATGATCATCATCAAACACCTTCCAATTTGTGACATTGTTGGGTATAGAGAGTCTGTACATCAATTCAATGGAGAAGTTTGCAGAGACAAGCCTTCAGGATGGATCCGTCCAGATGCAGTGTTGGCTAGCAGATCTGCGTCAAAGTTCTGGGATCTAGGAACATGCCTAATATTAAATGCTGAGAAGGAACTACTCATGTATATGAGTAATCTTTGATAATTAACTAAGTGGGGAGATAGACAATGTATTTCATTCCGTACCTATTTCACAATGATTTTGGAGTCTCCCTCACATTCAATTGCTTTAGCTCCCATATCGATAGCTTTCCTGAGTCCTTGGACTAAAGCCTCATACTAAACCATGTTATTGGTACATTCAAATTCCAAAATTCATGCAATCATGGTCTTGATCCCTTTAGGATCAATAAGTACACATCATGTGCCTGGTCCTTCCTTTGACTTGGAGCCATAAAAAAAAAGGTCCAAACTATAGGATCAATTCTCAAATTGGTGTTTACATTATATACATTATGAACAACAGTACTAGAGAACGGAATAGATGTAAGATGAGTTACCTGAGAGTGTTTATGCTCATTCTCTATTGGTGATAAATCAGCAGGTAAGTCTCCAAATAAAGTGTCAAATGTGAAATGTTCAATTTGATTGTTAAAGAAGGAGACAGATTCGTTGGAACCATCGAGATCAATTACAATTTGTTTCATGAAAGGTTCTCTGTCAACTTTTAGCTTATTAGGCTGCCCGTTAAGAGGCAACCACAAGTGACACCAATTAGTAGCAAAGTAACCTTTTAAGTTTCTCTGACCAATCCCGACTCAGCCACATACCATAGGTCTCTGGAATATCCGCAATCACAATATCTATTGTTTGATGAATCCGAGGAACTGTAGATAGCCTGAGAAGAAAATTTCTCATCCTGCCTACCACTTTAACCTTGGATCTATCTAATTACACGATCTGAATAGGACAGTTTTCCCAGGTGGAATTAAGCTTATTACATATAGAAAGAGGCATAACATTGGATGAAGCACCTGATTCTACCATACAGTTATGCACGTTCATGTTAAAGATTTCAAAGGTAAGTAAAAAGGGAGGAGTGCCCTTATTTCCTGGCTTTGGATGGTTTGGATGGGGAGTGGAGTCAAAATTATTATTCTGGGCTTCTTGAGGTTGCTTTATGATCATGCTTTTGGGTAAGGAATCCCTTATGGAAGGGATTTTGAGAAGGTCAAATCAAGATATGTTTGCTTTGACTCTCTTAAGATCATCAGGCAAGTTGTATTCTGGCTCAAGAATGAGGGTGTCCTTCTGAGTTTGAGCTTTACCTTTGCTAGGGGTTTGTGTGGAAGGAGATAACTTCTGGGGAGGTGGCCCTTTAGACTTGGTATTGTGTGTGTGTGTTGGAGATTAAAAAATGTATCGGTTTTTTCTTCTTCTTCTTCTTCTGAAAAGAAGCTCATAGAGCTGACCTTTTGGTCATCCTCCTCTTCCTCTTAGGGAGGTTGTAATTATTGAGTGGACTGATCTTCAGAGGTTTCTAGGGTGTCTAGTGTTCCTGCATCTTGCTGCATCTAAGGCTTTCAAGATAGAGAAGATCTCTTCTAAGGTGAACCCCTCGCTGGGATTTGGAGGTGGTGGATTCTTAGGAGGTTGATTTGGCCTCCTAAAAGGTGGCCTATTGAATCCTCTATTGTTTGATTGATTTTCATTGCTTGTCTTCTTGAGATCCACCATCTCATTAGACATCCTTTGAAGGATCTTCTTCACTTCACTCATATAGTACGGATCTTGGCTTGTAGCAGTAGGTTTAAAAGAACTATCACTTTTCCTACGTGAGGTAGATTCTTGCTCAGATGCAGTGTCAGGGTTTTTTTTGAGAAAGGACATGTCTCTTTCGACCTGTATGGCTTCGGAAAAAGCATCTTGTAAGGATTCTTTACGGGCCCTTTTGAACCACATGGGTATTTGGGTTGGGATACCCTTAATATAGTATGCTACCAGTGATTCCTCAACAGTTTGTACTGTATTCAGGATATTTTTCTTGAAATATGAAAATCGGTGATTATAGTCTTTGACTCTTTCTTTACCTTTAGTTTTCATGGAAGAGAGCTCTATGACTAGTTCCTATGGGGTTTTGTCATCCCCAAAATTTTGAGTGAAGAGTTTGGAAAAAAAATCCCATGAAGGGATGGAGCTAGCTTCTAAGGAAAAGTACCAGGTAGAAGCTTTTCCCTCAAATGTGTAAGGGAATAGTCTACAAACCACATCCTCATGGATAATGTTTCTAAGTCTAATGGATTGCATGAAGGATTTTATGTGGTCTTCCACAGGAATCTTATCATGTGTATTAAATTTTGGAAGCCACTTCTCAAAAATTTTAGGCAATTTGTGTTGATATCCTAAAACATATATGGCATCCCCATCTAACCATGGATTGTTATGTCATTCGTCAGCCATTGGGATAGATTTTGTCGAGGAGTCTGAAGATTCAGAATCTGATGATTCGTCAGATGGAGATGAAGAAGAGGGAGGAGATGGGGGTGTCCCTCTTGCTCATATGTTACGTCAAGGAGTTGTTGAATCTATAAGTAAGGAACCTAGATCTAACCGAGGAGTGGATGGCTCAGTGAAAAGGTCGCGATGTATTTCAATGTTTTGATCACCTGGGCTTGGACTGTCTTGATTACTGAGTTGAGGAAAATCCTGAGTAGGATGATCTTCAACGAATTTTCTTCTAAACTCAGCAACGTTGTAGGAATTAACCTTCAATAGTTGTTCAACCACAACAGGCCCTAGGATTGGCGATACGAGAACGTATCTGTCTGACAAGGTAGCCTGTTCTTGTCCAGGGGTAACTGGAACAGTGTCCAAAACTTGAACTACTTGTTCCCCTAAGGTAGATGTTATAGCACGACTATGAGTAAAGATAGGATCTCTTGCTGGAGGAGGTGTATGATTGTTTCATTTAGGAATGATGTGTTGGCCCTCCTTCTAGTGCCATTTGTTGAAACCCCAACTACGTATGTGGCTCATTAGGGTGTTTAAGGCTTGCAACACACGAAGAAAACCCAACCAAAGGCTTCAAATAATCCCACGCACGTATTTTTCTATCCTAGAGCTATTTGGGATGGTAATCTCCCACGGATACTTTAATAGCCTCTGCTGGATTATTGATGGATATGATCCACAAAGGGATCTATTTTCCAGAATGGAAAACATAGAGTTAAGAAATGTAAATAGAATGAGATTCTACTTACTGAGATTACAATTGTTTAATGAAAATTAAATAATAGTAAATCAAAATTAAACCATTCAAGATAACCTACAGATGCTCAAGTTAGTTGAAAAACCAACTTATAATCCATAAAACTCTTACTGCTAAAACATTTGCAGAAATAAATAAAGACAGTTCATAAACGAAATTTCATGAAGTTTTATCAATGTATTAATAATTAACAGAGACAAATCAAAGTTAACTAAACACATTAACCAATTGCAAATGAATCATAGTACTATCTGATCATTTGGAATAAGAAAACTAAAGCCATGTCAAAGAAATTTGATAGATCAAGTACAAGAGATAAGAATTGCAACACTATATTATATTTAGAATTCTATGTAAAAAATTACATAAAAGACCTTTAGCAAAAGCTGAAGTGTTGTTTGATCCCTTGTATCAGTATCCATTCCAAAAGTCAAAATTTCAAGAGCCCTTGATACATCGGAGATCATTTACTTAAATAATTATTACAAACAATAGATTTCCCCCTAAAGGGGATAAAAAACTAAACAAGGCTAATATCCTAGGAAATATTTCCAGTATCTCCAAATTCGTCGCAGCTGCTCGATATCAGGATAAGTGGCTGATTCTATGCCTAATTGGGCATTACATTTATGATCCTCAACCTCATTCTTAGCCAACTTATGCCAAACTCAAATGTATACATAGATCTTGCTTTTCACTGCGAATGGTTGTTTGATTAACTGCTCCACATCATGTATGCTGATGTGGTCTAGTTCCTTGATCTTCTCCTCCTGGTCATCCCTTCATTTCTCAACTTGCTCGATCATCAATCCAGGTGGAATTTCCTTTTCAATAAGAACCATGGTAGGAAAGGATAACTCAGTCATGATAATATCAACGGCATACCATCTTCTGCCACAGATAGCCCGAGCTTTCTTTATAGCTTCAACTGTTGTATCATCCAGACCTTCCCAAGCTCTCAGAATAGTTCTAGCTCTTTTAAACTGAAAAGTAGTGAGAAGAGTGATATTATCAGGCCTATCCTTCATGTACCTCTGCCAATCAGTGACTTCATCATAAGCTTTTGAGGCCTGCTGTCTTTTCTCAATAAGGTCCTCCAAAACCACAGACATCTTGTCAAACACTCTATGAGTCTCAAATATATAAGCTAGAGTTCCAAACAACTCACATACTAAACAAAAATGTTCCCTATTAGTTATGATAGCAAGCTCCTTAAACTCTTCTTGGGAAAACCTGGGAAATGAAGATGAAGCTACACTTGCAGTTGCATTTTCATTATGCCTCTCTAATACTGCAACCTTTTGAACCAAAGTGGCATTATCATTCTGTTCTCTTTGTAACTCTACACTGAGAGTAACATTATTCAGTTGAAGTTCATCCTGTTTTTGCTCATGTTGTTCCTTGAGCTGCTCTAGTGCTTCTTTCAAACTAATAATTTCTGCCTTTTGTTTATCAAACTCTCTGTTTAGAGAGTTGACAACATCCATATTGA
Source organism: Pseudotsuga menziesii (assembly GCA_001517045.1). NCBI lineage: Eukaryota > Viridiplantae > Streptophyta > Pinopsida > Pinales > Pinaceae > Pseudotsuga > Pseudotsuga menziesii. Next base: position 64,448 of record LPNX010111800.1, read on the forward strand.
CACCTATGAAGGCTCCTAGAACAGAAGCTGCATCTGTAGCATAGGATTTTGGATCACTTGATTGTGGTGTCCATAAAACTTCATTCACCATTGACATATCAATATCATTATGATCTCTTCCCCTCTTCTTTCCATGTCTCACCAATGATTTCTCAGCTTTACTATATCGATATTCACCTAAAGACACCACACAATCTTCATTGAACTCATCTATGACCTCATAAATAGGAGGTATGCTAAGGTCTGTTGATATCAAAGATGATGTCTAAGTTGTGGTTTGAGAAGGTATATCCATAGTGATATGAGAGGTAGTAGGGGAGGAAGTAACATTCTGAACAAGAGTCACTTCAGAGGATGAAGAAATGTCCTAAATAGAAGATTCCACAGGAGGAATTTGAACAGTAGTAGCCTTAAGAAATGATGACGGTGATACTATTGCAATTTTCTCAGACATAGGGAATGAAATTGAGCTAATTAAAGGAATATTCAATGGTATAGGAATAGGTATGATTGATTCGGGTAATACAATGGCATTTTGATAGAGCTTAGTCATAAAAGGAGTCACAACAGAACCATCCAAAAATGATGATACATCCATTATTGATGAAAGAAGTATTGCAGAAGAAGAGGGAACATACTGACAAATAGGTTGAGATTGAGGAAGAGAGGATGAAAGATTTCCATTGCTACCATTGGTAATATTTTGGAAATCATTACCAGTCTCAACAGTAATAGGCACAGGAGAATTTCTTCCCTCCTCTTCCTCTGAATTAGTCAGGTCAATAGTAGGAACATAACTGGAAATCTCTGTCTTCTTTAAAGGATTTTCCTCAACCTGAGTTTTTTCAAGTAGAATCTTTTCAATCACATTGGTTATCACCTGGGCAATTTCAGGTGACTGAGATGTTGCAACCTCTTCCATATCTAAGGCTGAATTCATTCTGCTAAGCTTCTTCTTTATTTGTTTTGAATTCTACAAATAATACTTAACTTGTTGTTCCACATATGTTTGGGGAATTTCTCCCATGGGACCTTTCCCTTTATCCAAGTCTGAGCTGGTTCCCACAGATGTAGTTTTGGATGCCAAAGCTTCTTTTGTTGCAGCTCTAGCTTCTATTTCTTCCCTGTCTTTTGCCATCCTTTCCAGGATGTCCAACTCCATAGACTTGTAATGCTTTACCCTATCCCTGATACTACAGGATATGGCTTTGCTCTTCTTTTCTCTTATCCCTTGCCAAGATTTTCAGAAAATGTATCTACTCCCTGATAAATGAAATCATCCATAGTTTCCTCGTGAACATAACCTGTTTTGAAATAATTCTTCCTCAGGTGTAAATCAACAATCCCTTTAGGATCATGCTGTCTTTTGCTTGCAAAACCAATTTTAAGTGACATGATGTGGTCACTCAGCTCCAATTCCCAGGTAGAAGTGGGTACACTCAAGGATCCAAGGGTAATGGGAAACCTGGGCCAAACGTTTTTCTTTGGTGCAGTGCATTTCTTGTAGATCCCCTTTGTAACTATTTGAAATAAGAGATATTGTAGGACCAACCTGTCTGGTACGACCTTAGGCAACATGTGAGCTGCATTGCTTCCATAAACCCTAATATAGGTGAAAGATTTACCCACATACTAGTCCCCCATAGTGGCTATGAGAGATTTTGCTTCCGGTGAGAACACATGTGCTTCTTTGTTGAAAATAAGAAAATATACCCTACCAAGGAAATTTTCACATATATCATAGAACCTAGCCACAAAGTTGCCATCCTAGAGCTTGGAATGATAGATATGTACAAGCGAGGATGATAATTCCCAACTCCATCCCAAATTAGGGTAATGAAAATCAGTACAGAAGATGTCCACAATGAAGGTGGTAAGATAAAAATTGGGCTTTTTCTTAGCAGTGGCTTTCTGGAACTCTTGGATGGCATTTTTAAGTTCCATGACAGAATTGAGGCTCAAGAAAAAGATTCACCTATAGTAATAATGTGATGAGCGATGGGAGCCCATTCCTCTTTGAAGAAAGAACAGTTGGGAAGGACATAAATCCTACACAACATCGCTGCCAGCAGGGAGTAAGGCTCTTTGAACCACTCAATAGGGTATAATTCTTCTTTCCTCTTGGAAAATTTGTGGGGTTCAGTCATCCAGGATTTGAGCATTTGGTCCAAATTGAATTTGGATTTGGTAGTGTTAACAAAATCTGCATCTAGGAGCTGAGTATAAGGTTTAAGAGCATAAATCCTGACAAAGGTTTCGGAGCGAAAATTGGCTAGCTGAGACCCGGTACTGGTATTGAAAGAACGATCTTTCACATTGGCGTGGTCTATAATCCATTGCACTGCATCGTTATAAGGTAGGATGTCCGGTCTGGCAGCAATCATATGTAGGCCAAAATCTCTAATTCTCTCATAAACAGTTTGGTCACTCTGGAAATATGAGAGTTCATTGTTATCAAAAATTGAGTAAACGCAGGACCAATCTAAATGGTAAGTTTCAGTCACTTGACTTCTAGTATCAGAAAAGACACCAAAGTTCAGGTCTTTGGTGAACATTTCCTTCTGAAGGTTTTTACTCTTGGTAAATATGGGGGTTTTGGATGTCGTCATGTGTCATTTTGAATATTTATACCAGAAATTAAAATTGAATTATACAATAAGCACAATAAACCATTCGAATTGCAAGAAATCAACTTGATAACCAACCTGAAGCTGTATTGTCCGAATCACGCGGTAAATTCTGGAGGTAAAAATCACACAACAGAGCGAATTACAGCAGTAAAAATAGTGAAAAATTGTAAATCAAAACTATCATATTTATAATTCCCAAGAAATAATACAAACCGTTAGATGAGAGTAAAAATAAAAATAACGATTAGGATCAGTTTGGCGGGATGCAGAATCAAAAACAAAATTGCAAGTTTTATTAATCATTTCGCAACCCGCATTCCGCAACTTGTGGGATGTAGAGTGCAGAATAGAAAAACAACAAAAGAAATTATTCAATTGTCCTCATTCCACGTTCCGCATCTTACAGGATGCGAGATGCAGAAATACACAAACTAAAACATGAACAAATGATAACGTCGCAACCTGCATTCCGCAAGTTGTGGGATGTGGGTTGACTTAAGTAAACACATGAAAAAAAATCTCCCGCATCTGCATTTGCGGGTTTGGAAAATGAAATATAAAAAATATACATTTCCCACATTTCGCAACTTGTGGGTTGCGAGATGCGGGATGTTAAAACAATACAAACAAAACTCAATCATTATGCATTCAAAACAAAGAAATCAAACATGGTTTTTTGGAAATTTGGTTAAGTCATGGAATCCCAAAAATAAAAATCTTAATGGAACCTTTAAAGATTACAAAGATTCTTACCAAGTAATATTCGTATGTATAATTGGGCTCTCGTGTCAAAATGACATGGGATCTATTGTACCTACAACAAATGGTGACTAGATGGAAGAACTAGTTATCTTTGCAAAACAATAATCCTTTCCAATCAAACTGTCAATGGGAAAATGATTAACTCTCAAAAAATGTTAATATAAGAATGCAGCTAACCAAAAACTATTAAAATTATTAATGCACTCCCAACGATGGTCATGAAAAGAAAATGCACCTCTGATTCAAATGTCATTGGAGGATAGGATCATCTGAACTAAGGCTGACATAGGCATGTAGTTTGAAGGTGAACCTAAAATCAGACCTTTACCACTTTGGTTTTCACATGGGGCCTCTTAAACCATCATTCATTCTTTCCCCTCTTTTATTATTATTATTATTATTTTTAATATCAACAAGATTGCAATGACACAGGACCATTGCTCCATGTTCTGGTGATCAATGCCATTCACAAACCTAACCTATAAACTAAACAAGCTGGCTCGATAAGGAGACTTCTTGTCTTCCAGCTATATGGCTGAAAGCAGCTATCATGGCTTGGGAACCATCTGATGATAGCTTCAGTCCAATGTCAAGCCCATGATCATAGTGAGGATAGCCTTAGACATGACCCCCTCTTCCTGTGTGCAATGCTTTCTTGTTTGGGGTTTGACTAGGGTTTTAATGCAAAGTATAAATTAAAAGATACTTCCATGGCTTAGTGTCCATATGTAGGAAACGTTACTCACTGATGATTTGCATATCATGAATGAGCCAACCTGTCATAGGATCACCCATATTCCATAGAACTAGAAGCCATATCCCCATATCAAATGGCAAAGATGTCATTCCACCGATAACCTATGAACCTAATAAGTTGGCTTGTGATCTGACCCCTCATCTTGTAATTCACATGATAAGAATATATGGCTATTGCTAAATCCTAAAGAGTAAGAATGACCAGGCTATAAAGATATGCCACAATTCCCTAATGAGACCTTAGACAGGGTGAGCCTTTTCTTCCACAACTATCATCATTAGAGTACAACATGTAGAATGTGTTAACCTATATGAGAGGGAATTAAAAATCCTGATATGAGTTAGAGAAGATAGGAACTAACAGATCTGTTTAAGTTGAGAGAATTGAATACTGAGAAAACTAATTGCTCATTACTACCAAGTGTGTAGATATTACCAAAATTACCAATATGAGGCAAACATTCAAAAAAAAAGAAAATAACACACCAAACCTATATACAGGGTTGAATCAACCTTTCTTAAACAAAGTACTTCTTAAGCAGAAAAACACTCACTGGGAAGGTGTCAACGACCACTTCCAGTGTTTGTAGTCAAACTGTACTAGGACCAATCTTTTCTGTAACAATGAATGGTCCTAGACAAAGTCGATGAAACTTGGTGTACTCTTTTTTGTCCTTGTGTTGTTTGTCCCATTGTAACACTAAATCTCCCACTGAGAAATCTATGTCTAATGAAGATCTCTCATCAAACCACTTCTTAACCAACTGTTGATGTTGGTAGAATTTATTCTTGCTTTGTCTCTATCATCTTCTAGTTTTAGCAGAGAATCAATCCTTTGCTATAATGGGGAAGAGTTACTCTCATGGATGAATTGGGCCAATTGCAATGAATAAATGGTGAGATTAGCTAGTAGGATAGCTTCCCTTCCATAAACAAGGCAATAAGGGGAGTTACCAAGGGCTACCTTTGGGGTGATTCGATCTTCCCAAAGATCATAGTAAATTTGGGTGTGCCATTCTTTATGATGTGAAGCCACCATTTTCTTAAGGATGCTTATCAAGTTTTTGTTTGAGGATTCCACAAGACCATTGCCCTGGGGGTAGTAATTAGCAGAAAACTTAAGCTTTATCCCCTTTTCAAGGGCGTAGCTAGTCAAGTAAATGGACTGAAAATAGGAGGCATTATTAAAAAAAAGATACTCGAGGGTGCCAAACATGGTGATTATATGATTTTCTAGGAAGGAAATAACCTGGCTTGTGTTACACAGTCTTAAAGGGACTACTTCTACCCACCTTGTGAAATAGTTAGTGGCTGTTAAAATGTATTTGTGTTGTAATGAGGATATGGGGTTGATGGGTCCTACGAAATCCAATCCCCACTGCTGAAATGGGAATTGGACTGCTACTAGCTGCAAGGGTTAAGCAGGTTTCTTAACTTTTCCAATGCACATTTGGCAAGGATCACACTTTCTAAAAAATGAATGGGCATCTCTGAACATGGCCTGTTAACCCAAAAAATCCCTCACTAAGCTCTACATGACCTACACCACCCAATGACATCCATACACGACCCTCATTTGACCTCCACACCTCCAAAAAGGGGATAAAAACCCTTAAAGGAGCTTAAAACCCCCAAAGGAGCTAAATATTGGGCGAAAGGGGCTAAAAGCACAATAAATAGGCTGAAGCCCCAACTAGGGGCTTAAAACCCTAAAAATATTGAGAAAAAGTATAAATAGAGGGGTGGGGGTCACTCTCAAATGACTCCTCGTCTCCCTATCTTTATGCTACCCGTGAGAGTGCCTTGAGACCCTTTGCCTCTCAAGTCATTCACCCTTCCTCTCCTCCATTCCTCCATTGAGCCATAGCTCCCCATCCATTGAGAGGTGCTCTCCCAAGCTAGGGCATGGTAGCCCATTTCAACCAGAGAAGGTATAAGCTTTGTTTAATATCATTTTTATTCTAGTTTTTCTAACATAGTTTGCTTGCAGGTTTATTTCTCATACTTTTGTTGCAGGTTTCCATTGATGTCTTGCAGCTCCTTTGTTTGCTAACATTGTTGTGCATGGTTTCATTTTGTTTTCTTTCTGTTCTTTCCATTCTCATAGAAACCCTACCCTTGCATCCTATAGACAGAAGGGAGTTGTTCCTTCCTATAGCAAGGGATAAATACCTACTACAAAATTGGCGACCATACTAGGTCGATCCCACAGGATCCCTAGGTTTAATTTCTGCATTTCAATTTTTATTTGCCCTAGTTTAGTTTTCTTTCAAATCTAGATTAAATCTGTCTTTTTATGCATTTTAATTCATAGCTGAGCCTCCTTAAGGCCAAGCCGAGCCTATTTGGCCAAAGTACAGGTTACTGTCAGTCGGTCTTGGCTCAGGCAAAAAAAAATTTCATCTTTCGGACCACGTCGCTCTTATCAAGCTAAAAGGTGAGACCAAGTCACTCATTCAGGCCTGAAAGGTGTGATTTCATCCTAGAAAGCAGATCACTTCTGTCTGCAGTTTTTGAGTGACCCCCTCCCCTAATTTGGGGAAAATTTGGTGACCCCCTCGCCACATTTCCCCCGAAAAGAGCAATCTGTCTCTCATATTCATATTTTTAAAGTTATTGGGACTATCAGTGCGGCTCAGTGGCCTCTGTCCATCAGTTTGTATTTATTTCATTTCAGTCTTTGTTTATTTCATGGCATCCTGTGTAAATCACTGTTAAATCAAATGGTTAATTGGTTAAAAAATCTAATTAAAACTTGGATAAAATTACTATAGGTTTCAATTCTTGATTTGAAATTAATATCTTTCCTAGCCCTTCCTCCTCTACCTAGTAATCACCCTTTGGGGTAGTATGGGATAAGACAAAGGGTGAAGCTTGTATAGTAATATTCACTTCACCTGTAATTTTTCAGAACCACTAAAAACGGGTGACTTGGAAGGTAGACGGGGTGGAGACCGATGGGGGTTTCATGGTGTTCATGTCCTCCCTGTTGACTGACCTTGCATCCGGAGAGTGACCTGAGGATCTATGGATGGGATTAGTCTCATTTTGTTGAGAGCCTAGCACTCTTTCCTGGTTTAAGAGAAATACAAGTGTAAGGCAGTCAACTAGTCAGGTTCAGATTCAGATTCAGGTATGGCATGTATTCAAGTTTCTGTTCACAATTTACTGCTATCATAAACAATTTATTCATGTTTTAAGTTCTACAATACAATCTCTGCAGACTATTCATAAACCATACAAGAATCCACTAAGTGTAATAGAAATATAAAAGACATGCACATAAACCATACCACATAAAACAACCAAACTCAGTTCATGACGCTAAGCTAGCCATTAAAATTCATAATTTACACTAATTCAAACACTTCTAGTCTTTGAGGACATAAGTCCCTGACTTCCTTAACCGTGGGAAGTACTTGGGCTCAACCCAGAAACTCATTATGAGGAGTACCACGGGAACCCCAAAGTAGTCGACCGCTAAGAGGAATTGCCAAGTGAAACGGGCAATGACCCCCACCGATTGACTAGCACTCCCATGAGGAAAAATATAAGCACTGTCTCCTGGCAGTCTTGGTGGACGAGTGACCACCTGAAAGCCAATAGGAAGCCATTAAAACTGAGGTCCAAAATTTATTACCATATTTCACCACTTGACATACAAATCAAACACAATTGATCCCCCACTTTCTTCCTCATGCCTAAGAGGCGATCCACCTTAGTTTGGTTCCTTGAACCAACACCATAGAGAACATTCTCAACGACCCTCTACACCATCAGAAGGCCACACATCCTTTGATTTAGAATGGGAATCATACCAATCTAAGCCAGACCTGCATAATGCACCATCTAGCCCCATGGCTGGTGCAAACCCGAATCCATTTTCCAACTTAGTGATTGGTACTAGACCCATGTCCATACCCCATACCACCACCAACACCCCTGTTAATGTCCCTAGCATGGTCATGCAAACCATCATAATTCAGCTACCTCCACCCACATTGACCACACAAACTGTCCCGCGTGGCATGCCTGGGGGCAGTGGCCCTTCCACCTACACTGCCCCACCTGTCATACATGGGGGCAGTGGCCCTTCCACTCATACAGTTTTGTTTACCACACTTGGGGGCAGTGGCCTGTCCACAATGGTGCCACAAGTACCCCCAGTTATGCAGGTGCATCATGTACTTGGAAACCCCACCACCATTGCTGACCCATCTCACATCAACCTTAGGTCAAGCCTTCCTTTCATGGAATGCCTCAACCTACCTGATTTGGCTCGGTTAACAAATGACCCTATCCGCCATCAAACCTTTTGGCCTTCCATGCCAACCAAACTCCTCTCAGACATTCCCAAGTTTGAAGGGAAGGCAGGGGAGTGCCCCCAAAACCATATCATGACATTTCACCTATAATGCTCATCAAATAGCATCGTAGATGATTCGATTAGACTCAAACTATTCCAACACACCCTCACAGCTGCTGCATCCAAGTGGTCCATTGAGCTACCACAAGCCAAGTACCCAGATTTTAACTCCTTGGCTTTCATGTTCCTGTAGTATTTCCAAATCCCTATTAGATACGGTGAAGGGGTGGAGATCTTGCTATCTTTCTGCCAAAATACTATGACCAACATAACCAACCACATGCATGAGTGGAGATGATGCCGTAGTTTGTGAAAGATTCAACTTGATGACAGGATATTCCTGGATTGGTTCCTAAAAAATTTGCTACCACCTATAGAAAAGGACTTCGCATCTGAACATCCCCAATCCGAAGAGGAGGCCATCTTGAAATCCCAGTAGTTTGATATGATCTACGCACGGTCTAGATACCTTTACACTATCATTCTAGATGCTCCCCATGCAAGCACCTCCTACCAGGATGCACCAGGGGCATCCCATGCTGCAGATGGAATCATAAGTTCTATCTCCCACCAACTACAGCATCGTCTGACACCACCTGTAATACCACCACAACCAAGCAACACCCCCAGTGTTTCCTACCAAAACCAAAATTTGGACTATGCAATAACGATGTCCCAGTCCGGAGCCACAACTTCTTATGCACAACATGTGCCACCGCAACTGGCCTAGGCATTAGCTTGGCTAGCTCAACAATATGCGGGACAAATTCCCACATTTGTGGCACCTACACCCACCCAAGTTTACTATGCACCACCGGTGCAAGCCATTCAAGCCCCCGCCACTACTCTGCTAGCACCTTTAGGACATGTATTTGCACAGCAAAACTGTCCTACCCAGCCAAACCCCAAGAACCAATAAGGGCAAGCTAGAAATAACCAAGCCCTGAACCAAGGAAACAATCAACCAGAGGGAGGAGGTCAACAACCAAACCCTCCCAACAATGCAGGGGAAAACTGGCCAGGCCAAAATCCTCAACAACCAAATGCACCTAGATGCAATGCTTCGTTGCACACAAATCAGCCATGCAAGTTGTGTGAGGTCTATAGGAACTATACACACAAATTCCCATTCATGGGTCGTGCCAAGCAAGCAATTCACAATGAGGTTTAGCATGCTACTAATACAGCAACCCAAGCTCAACCGAACCTGGAACCACTAGGGCTTCCACCCATGGTCCTCCAAAACCCACTACCATTCCAAGGACTGGTAGCAACTGCACCCTCTCCCCAGCCCAATCCCAACACCCAGGGGGCACCTTCGATAGCAGAAATAGGTGTTCACCACCTGTTAGCCATGACAACTGAAGAGGTCAATTTACAGACCAAATGAAATCAATACGGAACCAACACCGAACCCACTGACACATCATCAACATCTACGTCCAAAACAACCAATGCACCTCTTCAGCTACCTGCTTTCCATCCACACCCCCCCATACGACAAATTTCCAACAACGTCATGGATAGAGCTGCTGTAAGCTACAACATTGTGGATGATTTGGCCCAAACACTTACCACAATGTTCTCTCTTGAGGTACTCAAAACTTTCCCAACATAGCAGAAAGCCTTACTAGCCTCCCTTGGTGCTATAGACCCCTCATACTCCAAGTTGATCACATTTGACACGGAGAATGGAGAACCGTGAATGCCATCAACCATTTCCTTCCAAATCCCAATGTCTATCTAGAATTTGGTCGTGCACTAGTGCATAGTGGACAAGGGGGCATCCATGTGCGTTATGTCTACCATAGTCTAGCAGAAGCTTGGATCCCTAATTCTATAACCATCCTCTACTACTCTATGGGCTTATGATGGCCACCCCACTAAAGCCTAAGGAATCCTCTCTCATGTCCCCATCACAATGGCCAGGAAAATAGTGCTTATTGATATAGAGGTTGTCAATGCTCAGTTGGACTATAACCTTCTCCTCTAAAGAAGTTATATGTATGCCATGATAGTTGTAGCATCAACTGTTTTCTGTCTCATGATGTTCCCTCACGAAGGGGAAATCATAATGGTTGACCAACTAACTTATCATGATCCACAAGGGATAACTGCACCAGCCAATGTTATCCCTACGATCAACACCATTGATCTACAAGGGCTAATCACACCCGCCAATGTTATCCCTATGGTCAACACCATGGTTGACAACATACCAGCCTCCCCATTATTGAATGTGGGCCCTGGGTTGTTTGCCGATACCACCATGATAGATTCTTTACCCTTAGTGTCACCACCACCGACACCAAATGAGATTGAAAATTTGTGCATGCTCTCATCCAACACTGCTGCACGCAAACATCAATCGCAGCCGCAGCCCCAACTGCAACCACAACACCATCTACAGCCGCAACAACATCAACAGCTGCATCATCATCAACAGCCGCATCATCATCAATAGCCGTAGCATCATCTGCCACTATAGCATTATGCGCAGCCACCACCACAACCTCATCCCCACATGCAACCATCATGGAGTTATCTGGGCTCTTCCCCAGTCCACACAATTCCCTTCCTCTTTCCCCTTCCTGGTGTCATGAGTAAGCCAGTAATGGCTACCTTAAACTTACCCAATTTTACATTAGGAATTCTCATGTGGTACCTTGATCCACTGGCCCAACCACCAATGCACCGGGTAGTCTTAACCCCCATGCAACCCATTGCGGTCGAATCTCATCCTCCACCCAGCCCGTAAAAACCAACCACCGCACTTGCACCCGTACCTCCCCACCCAAAAAGGGCGAGGAGAAAAAACGTGAAAGCTACCAATGAATCTCGACAGATCTCACCTTGCACCATCTGTGAAGAACAGGGCCATCCAACTCAAAATTGCCCCGAGATTCCCATAATCCGTGCACATTTGGATTCCATGGATACAATGGAAAAACTCCCCGTGGTTGAACTCCCAACAAGGCCGATAGTGAGAAACAAGTCATTAAGAATAAACCATGCTTGCACCCTCTGCAGATTGTATGGACACTATTCTCACCACTGACAAGACTTTTCCGAGTTCCAAATGTGTCTAGCCAACCTTCAACAAAATTCCCTTGAATCTGAGATCAATCTGATCGAAGAGGTTCACCCCCCACCTCCTTCTTCAGTCACCATGTGCATTTACATGATGTCTAGTTCTAGAGACCCTCTTGTCTCCACCATCATCGAAGGTCCATCAGACCTGTCTCTTCATTGCTTCCGCAACGATGAGGAGATACTTGAAGCCTTAACTACACCAGAATACCCATGGGACGACATGCACCATCACTCGTTCTTCCTCCTCGAAGAACTTGTGTCGCAGTCTGACCAGTTTTCCATGGAAACCAAAGATTTCATTCATGGGAAAGTCAACTAGTTAAAAAATCCCATTCTGGCACCAGACGCCTTCCAAGAAAGGAACATGGAAAACATTTCTCCAACCATCAAAATCAACATCTCAATCAATCCTGAGGTTGTTGAAGAAATCATGCTAGAGGCATCCTGCTCCCTGGAAGAAGTTGCTGCCTACAAAGCCCTCTTCCAAGAGTTCTGCGACATCTTTGCCTAGTCCTACACCGAAATGCCCGAGTTGGATCCATCCATTGTGAAACAACACATCGACACATGGCTTGATGTGGCCCCCGTGCACCAAAAGCAACGACCCATCCATCCCTCGAAAGCTGTCGTGGTAAAAGCTGAAATTGAAAAGTTGCGCACAACCTGCTTCATTTACCCCATTGCGTACACCTCTTGGGTTTCAAATACTGTTCCCATGAATAATAAATAGGGTGCCATCCATGTTTGCACAGAATTCCATGATCTAAATGGGGTGTGTCCCAAAGAAAACTTCACAACACCATTCATCGATCAGAGATTATCGATGCATGCGCTGGACATGAAATCTTTTCCTTCATGGACGGATTTTCCAAATATAACCAAATCTAGATCCGGAAAGAATATCGTTACAAGACTACATTCACAACCCCATGGGGCACATTCGTCTATCGATTAATGCCCTTTGGTCTAAACAACACTAGAGCCACCTTCTAGCATTCCATGACACACTGTTTCCACGACCTCATCCACATCATGTCGGTCTATCTTGACAACCTCATTGTGAGATCACAGAAGCAAGCACAACACATAGATGACTTACGACAAGACTTCCTACGATGTCGCAAGTACAAAATTTGCTTGAACTCTTTCAAGTGTGTTTTATGTGTCCCAACGGGCCATCTCCTAGGGTTCATCGTGTCACACAAAGGAATGACCACTGATCCCCTGAAATTCCAAACCACTTTCCCTCTAACGTTACCTCTTTAAGTGACGGTAGTTCAGCTCGTAATATAGTCTTATCCCTTTTTTGTTTTACACATTTTTAAAGTGAGTCTTATGTATTGTTTCCCCTCATTGCTCCAAATATATCCTACCTCAAATCGGTACATTGGATTTGCTGATGGAGCGAGCAGATGGTCTCCAAACCTCGCCTCGGCTGCATGGGTCATCTACTCCCCGTCGCACAAGTTGATTCATATCAATAGAATATGCATGCGCAATGTGACCAACAACCAAGCTGAATATTATGGTGTCAATGGCCTCTTGGCCACTACTCTCCAGTTGGGCATTTTCCATCTCGATGTCTTCTTAGACTCCCAGCTGCTTGTCTCCAAGTTGAACAACTACTATCAGGTACATGATCCCTGCCTCATTAGAAAATTACTGCGCACTAAATAGTTGGTTAGAACATTTGAATCCATCACATTCACACATGTTCCTAGAATCTCAATAGTGTAGCAGATCAAATGGATAATGACATTATAAATTAGCACATTCATAATCGCATATAGGAAACATACAAACACAACGCCATGCATAATCATATATAAAACACACACACACATGCAAAAATACATCACATAGGCATTGCATTTCATATCATCATAAAAAGACTCACATATAAATCCATAAAGAGTGCATCCATGTGCGTAAAAATATATATATATATATATATAAAGATAAATCACATGTCCAAAATATGTCCAGTACAAAATGAGAAGCCACATATGCTTTCTCAGCTGAATATATATAGTGATGCAAAAAATTCTAAGTACACCAATGCACTAGGGGCAGCCTGTAATGTCCCGGTTTTGACCCCGTCACAATAGATGTATATGATGTATATATTGTAATGATCATGTTGTGGAGCTAAAGGCCAAGGCCCCACCATTGATCGGTTATCTTGTGTTTTGGATTTTAAATTTGTCACCGATGGTATATCGGGGCATGCGGCATATAATATGTTGGCCATCATGTAAATATGCATCATAATTAATTAATGGACACAACCAGCTACGGTCGCGGCAACTAGATCGAATGGGGCATGATTTCCTAAGGATAAGGGGGGGGTGAAATATTTAACCTATGGGCCAATGGGGAAAAACCAAATGTCTATGAGAAAACCCATCAAACTGTCAACTACCTTTCTTGTCTTTTTCCCCAAATCATTTATTTCTGCTAGAATGTGGTTGAGTTAGTTATTGCATGGAATGGGAAGAGTATGGGCAACCAAATTCGAATTGGGCGGAGACCCATTTTTGAAAAACGTGTTCTGACTTCCTTGGCAAGGAAAATGTCCAAAAACGTATGCCATTCTACTATGCATCCACGTTTTTCAGTTTCCTCACGTTTTGGGAGCAGCTAGAGTTTTTCCTGTGTTTTTCATTCCACGTTTTTGGTTGTTGGCTTCATTTTTTCCATGGATGGGAGGTCGTTTTGATAGTGTTGGGGATTGGGTTGTCTTCTTCACGTTTTTGGAGCTGCTGGTGCATTTCCATTCACGTTTTTGGAAGTTCCATGTGTTTTTACCATGGCTGTGAAGAGCCATTCACGTTTTTTACTGTCTCAGCGACTATTGGCCTCACACACAGGCTATTTGGG